>JAFNJT010000041.1:0-81525 GCA_019649525.1 Hanseniaspora lindneri
GCTACTTTCAAAGTTATTTATTATGTCCGACAACGACAATTCAGAGTTTGAGGGCCAAGCACCATTTCCCGACGACACAATTTCAAATTTTTGCATTTGTTATCCAATGTGGTTACGGAATAAAAGAATTAATAATTGTATTATATTAAACACTATTAAGTTAATGAAAAATAAAGCTAAAACATAATAGATGAAAAGCTATAATTCTTCTTAATAAGAATTACTACTAAACTGTTTAAATCGGGAACTACATTGAAGTTTTAAAACGGGGTTCTTTTCTCAGCATAGAAATTAATCTTACCAAAGGATTTTACAAATTAATACGGCTGTCTCTTGTAGTTGCTTTATTTTGTTAAACGATAACTTAATTTTATGCTTACAAGCATGTTTTATTTGTGCCAAGTGGGATTTGAGCAAACAAAAAGGTGTGAATAGTGATTGTTGGTGTATGCAAATCGGTTGAGAGGCATGTGACATATACCTTTCATCTAATTATAGGTGTATTCACAACCTGTTTCCAAAATGGAAGTTCAAAAAAGCAACCTGTTTAACATTACGCCAGCCACTGTTAAAAATAAGGTTTCTTGCCGAATTAGTGCTAATAGCAATATAGAAACAGAGAAGTAAATAACGGTCAGTACTGTAGACATCTTCAAGATTAAAAAGGTTTCCTTAACACTGCGTTTTATTTTTTAGTGACTGAGTATATTAAATCAATTTTATTGTTAGAGGTGGATTTTCTAATGAACATTATAAAACTGAATGGGTGAAACAAAAAGAGTCTTCCTGAACTAATCTGTCCTGTCTTTCCTTTGCTAATTTAAGACTTCAAGCCTTAAAACTCACTAAGAATGTGTTTTAGTAATTTTTAAATGTGAATGCCTCTATAAATATGCCACTTATGTTCTTCATACAAATATTTAAGTTGTTGGAAATACAAAGTACTTGATTGACTTTTTGAAGCTCGTTTCCTCAACGCTTCGCTACCTCCAACAATTTTTGAACATTATTCTTACTCTCAAAAATAGTTTACAATACAAAGAATACCATGATTTAGCTTAAAAGTTGTTTCCACGTGAGTTTTTATTAATTTTGCAGCCAGAAACATCAGACGCGTGAATATCCTCCTAACTTGTATCACATACATAATATTCCTTATTTAGGCCAACAAAAAAATTACTACTCAATGCATATACTACAGCTTTACTACTACTATTATTATCATGATTATCGGCCAACTTGAATTACGATCCTTCAACCATCAATTTCTTCAACAATCAAACCAAAGCAGGTGTATTTTAAGATCTGCTACATTAAACATAGTGGTCTTTATTTTAGCATGCTTCATTTTGCAGACAGGTTTATTTCCTAAAAGAAATCTATTTTTACATCAAATAAAACAGAATTTATCAGTTTAAACCTTTAAAAAGAAACTTTCAAAACATATTTGCCTTTCTGAAGCATTGCTTATTAAAAATTTGTTGTACTAACATTAGTTCTTATTCATTGCTAGACTAGACTAGATTAGCGTTGCCCGGCCACATTATCTTTTCAGTTTTATTTTTTTTTTCTTGAATTTTTTTTGCTCTAAAAAAAATTTTCCCTTATAAAACAAACCTAAAAGAACACTACACATTAATTCATTACAGGTATAAGTATATTAAGTTGATATATAAGAACATCCAACCAAAGTTGTTTTTATTCCTGCAAAGTACTGTTATTATTTTTTATAAACTGTTTCTGACATTCAGCTTGTAGATTTTTATTTGAAAATTTAAATTAAAACTTAGGTCTTGATTTTCTTAACACTGTTTATAAAACTTCAAGTTTTCAAGAGACAAACATGAATTACAACAACAATAACAGCGAATTGATTGGATCAATGAGCGAAAATGCAAATGATTCAAAGGGACAAACGTCCACTGACTTTATACCTACAGCAGTTGTTATCAAGAACATACCATTTGCAATTAAAAAAGAGCAGATGCTTCAGTACATTGAATCATTACAACTTCCTTTACCGTACGCCTTTAATTACCACTTTGATAACGGTGTTTTTAGGGGATTAGCCTTTGCAAACTTCAACAATTTGAAAGACACCAACTTGATTATTCAAAATTTAAACGGGAAAGTGATGAATGGAAGAAAGCTGAGAGTTGAGTACAAGAAGGTTCAGCAGCAAGATGGAACTAATTTGGTAAGAAATTCGTCCAATTTATCCTTGTCGTCGATGGCTTCTTCAGTAACAAATCAGTCACTAGCGTATGGAAATAATGCTTTTAATACCAGCCAGTATGCAGAAGAGATCCAAAGTCATCACTCATCAACCTTTAATTCCAATTACCAAAACACCAACACACAATATCAGCAAAATAACAACAATCTGGTTAGATACAATGCTCCAATGGTCCAAAAACAGACCCACTTACAGCCTTCCCAGCCCTCATTGGATTTTAACGACCCTGAAGTATTGGAAATATACACCCAGCTGGTTCTGTTTAAGGACAGACAAACACAGTTTTCTGAAATCTCTTGGCAGCAACAATTTTTGACTCCACAACATAAGAGAACAATCAACAGTCTTTGCTCTTTTTTAAATTTATATGAAATATCGGATCCTGTTTATTTGAGTGTTAAAAGACAAAATCAGCAATTACTGTCCAGCAGTCATGTTCCAAGACAATCTCCTTCTCAAGCTTTTGCCAACACTGCTACTTTACAACAAGCACCTGCTACAACTGGTGGCTCAATCTACACTCAGCCCTTACACCAACAACAACAACAACATACGCTGTTTCAAAACGGATTACAGGATGACTCTGGTTACCTAATCAAGCCACCTCAAGGAATATTTCCCTCAAGAAACATCACACCAGCAGCTCAAAGTTTGAATTACTTACAGGGTTCTTCAACAAATAGTTATTTGGAGAAAGAACCACAGGTAATTACAACATCCAGTGCTTCAAACTTCAATAATAACAACTTGACTAATCCTTTGCTTAGAAGTTCTCAACAGCCAAACATATCCTTGAGACCGCAGTTGACAACTACACCATCAAATTCATCCATATTGATGCATCAACAGCTGCAACAGCAGAATAATCTCACCCACCAACAGCTGCAACCCCAAACAACCAGTGGTTCTATTCAGTCAGCTACATCTATGCATTCTGTTAGTTCTTCTATAACTCAAAGTATGATTGGTTTGAGTTTCCCCACAACCCAGCAGCAACAGCAGCAGCAAAGATATAAACAGCATCCACTGTTGCAAAGAGCGCAGCAGCAAAGCCAGAACCAGCAGTTTAATGGAAGCGATGACAACTTACCTTTCTAGTTTTGATAAGGTTGTATGAATACATAATGATTTTTAATGAACGTGAGTAACCAGATGATCTTGTTTTTCTTTCTTTTTCTTTCTTTTTTGATGCATTTAAACATTGCTGCCGTTTTGGGCAGTGGCTTTCATAGGGTCAATGCGCTGCTTTTAAAGCTGACGTTTATTTGGAATTGCAGCTGGTACTTTGTTTTTATTTATAATTCTTCTTGTTTTATTTGGAATTGCAGCTGGTACTTTGTTTTTAATTAAAATAACAGCTGACACTTGTATTTTTATTTAAAATTGCAGCTGATACTTGTATTTTTATTTGGAATTACAAGTTATGCCTGTATGTTTATTTAAAATTACAAGTTGTGCCTGTACTTTTATTCATACTAGCAGCTGCACTTATACATTTACCTACAAGTTCAGCGCACAGTCGTCCTTTCATCAGCCGATATCTTTCATCTACCTATCTACGTAAATCTGGGTAAAAACGAGATAAAAACATCACCAGAGTTTCAACGATGTGTTATTGTGAGATTACACGCCTTGTCAATTAGAAACACATTATGTATTAATAGTGGTGCTAAAAAACTTACAATTTTATTCCCGAAATTTGCAGCAAAAAATGCATATTACTGTTCAGAACATACGCAGAAAATGCAAAACTTGTTCACTTCTGCTACTATACTGGAACAACTGAGAAGTTTAAACAAGAGTAGAAAGTTTCTGTAGAGGCTGTAACGAAAAAGAGGATTCCACAAATAAGTTTTTATAAAAACAAAACTATTTATTTCTACACTAAGTTAGAATATTTGCTATTATAAATAAGCTACACAAACTAAGATACATATCGTGAAAACAAATTGCACAGTATTAATAACCAAATTCAGAAGAGCATGCACTGATGCTGTTGAGTGTAATAAGTGCAGGGATGGAAACCGGCAAACATGGTAGCGCTCAGACTGTCATGTGATCAATATTCACCAGACCTCTTCCCATCGTTTCGGCTGGCTGCTGATCAGGGAGACGAAAATAGAGTGGTGTTGTACTTTATGCTCAAAGAAACCAAAGAATAAACTGTAGTCATATGGCCTGCTTATAGGTCTGTTCTCAGTGATTGCTTGATTGGATTCAAAGCATGTAAAGATACCGCTACCATAGGACAAACCGCTACCATGATAACAAGACCGCTAGCATAGAACAGAAGTGCTAGAAAGCGACCCCGGCAAAGCATGTTTTTTACAGCGTCTTGATACTAAAAAAGAATGACAAAAAAACGACACTCCCCAAACCAGCCTCTTATAACCTGATCTGTGTTTTTATGCAATCACGTTTACCAAAAGGGATCGGCGTTATCACAACACGCACGTGACTACACAGCTACGTTTCTGTTGCTGACATTGAGTATCTCACCCAAAAATAACCAAGAAAAGCATGATTTTTACGGCATTTTCAATGCGAAGTATGCTATTTTCAACAGTCTAAGAAAAAATGTACTCCCGCTGTTGGTTTTTACCACTGCCACTTCTGGTGTGAGTATAGTCCAGCGGATTTAACAGTCCCAAATCACGTGCTTTAACTGATCACGTGACATGTACTAATTTAGGTGATAAAGATGATTCTGAAAAAAAAAAACAAAACACGAAATCAGTTAGTTATTTAATTATCAATGACGCGTCACCTGAAGCAATAATCGCCAACATATATTTGCCGTTTGTTTAAAAAAATTAATATATAAACAAGCTGCAAGTATCTCAAAGCAGTTATATAAATACAGTTCAAGCGCGCATAATTTTCCTAAAACAGAAGTGCAACACGTTTAAAGTAACACAGGACCACTGCAGTTATTATAATCTTACATTTATAGTGTTTTTACGTTGATTTGGGTAAAACCACTGCAAGTAACTTATATTTTTAAAAGAAAACAATTTTAAGTACTTATATTTAAAAATAAAACCACTGTAAGTACTTGTATTTAAAAATAAAACCACTGCAAGTGCTTCTACTTAGAAATAAAACTACTTTAACTAACTTATATTTAAAAATAAAACTACTTTAAGTAACTTATATTTAAAATAAAACAACTTTAAGTAGTTGATACTCAGAAATAAAACCACTGCAGGCTTTATACTCCAACACATACACATTGTTTTTGAGTTACCCTGCATAAAATCTAAAAGATTACACCCCCGATCTCATAATAATAGCATTCCGTCGCCATAAAACACACAAACAACACCCAAAACA
Source organism: Hanseniaspora lindneri (assembly GCA_019649525.1). Classification (NCBI taxonomy): domain Eukaryota; kingdom Fungi; phylum Ascomycota; class Saccharomycetes; order Saccharomycodales; family Saccharomycodaceae; genus Hanseniaspora; species Hanseniaspora lindneri. The sequence goes on from JAFNJT010000041.1 coordinate 5,570, forward strand.
GCAATGCTAGTCACACTAAAGTACAACACTCTCAACCAGTATTTGAAGCCGGATATTCTGCGCTTAAAACCTAGTGATTCATTGAATTTGGGCAATGAACGAGGAGAAAGACGACTCAGAAAAAACAGTTTTCACCAAGATCCAGATAAGGATACCAAGGTTGAAGAGTTCATAAACAAAGCTGATGATCTTTACTGTGATATGAAGCTGAAAAATGTTTTCACATACAGAAAAGAGAAGTTTGGTGGAAGAAAACTGGGCAAAAAAGGTGTAAAACGACATCTCCACATGTCCTTGGAGAAGGATGATATACTCGTATTTGAGAAGCTTTTAACTCATCAGGAGCAAACAAAAGAGAAACTAAATGGCGTAGAGAAAGCTCTTTTTATATCTGATGTCAAATTCTTTGATTTAGATATGAAAGGTTATGTTTGTGGATTCTGTTTTAAATGTTTTGAGGATTGTTTCCAGTTTGATTATCATTGCCAGATCACAAAGTGTAGGATGGATTTCACAAAGAAGGATGACGACAGTGTTATTTATGATGATAAAGCTCATAGCATTAAGATAAGACGGTTGGATGGTCTTTTGGATGCGAATATTTGTGGCAATCTGACGAAGCTTGGGAAAGCTTTCATATCTTCTAAACTTAACAACATAGATGACATAATAAAGTTTGAATTTTTCCTGCTTTACCAAGAGGAAAGATTTGTGGGCTATTTTTCGAGAGAGAAGAACTCACTTTCCTGGAATTTATGCTGCATACTGACATTACCGAGCAGTGAAAGATTCAAATGCGACAATTTTGCAGTGCAATATGGCCAGTTTTTGATTCATTTTGCTTACCAGCTATCCATTTTGCAGCTTGGAAATCTTGGAACAGCTGAGAAACCATTTTCTGACTTGGGATTGCTTGCATTTAGAAAGTACTATAAGTACAGGCTTCTTAAGTTTCTGCTGGAGGAAGCAGATGTTGGAAGAAGCGAGTTGACTGAGATACCGCTTTGGGAAATAAGTAGATTAACTGGAATGGTTAAGAATGATTTAATATTTTCACTAGAAGCACTGGGTGATTTCGAGTACAACAAGACACTGAAAAAAGTGAAGGTTAAAACAGCAGTGCTTGAGAAATGGAAAGAAAGTGAAAGCTACAAAGCATGGCGCCAGACTATTGATTTATTCAGTTTTGATAACTTTACTGCCTTGTTTAAGCTTTGCTTAAAGGAAGATGGTAGCGAGGCATTAGTAAGTCATGATATAAACAGTATAAAAATGATGCTTATAGACTCAAGAGATGAAGATTGGGAAAGAGTATCAGTACCAACAGAAAAGTATCTTTATTCTAAGGTGAATTCTGCTACTCATGAACGGTATTTAGAGAGGCTAGAGAAGCAGCAAAACAGGTAGAAGTTGCTTTTGATTGGGGACGATGGGGGAAACAAACAGAGAGGAAACATCATTTGACATCATTTTTGGTAGCGTATATAGTACAAATTCGGTGGGATTGGTCTAGTCATCTTCAATAGCAACATCCTCATCAGTCTTTCCCAAAATTTCAGGAGCAGAAGTCGAGATGCTGTTAAAAGGGGGAACACTGGAGCTGTTGTAGATAGAGTTTGGATTGTAGTAGACCATTCCTGAGCCTCTTCTGCTTCCAGGAGTTCCACTACCACCATTTGCGGGAGAAGAATAGGAGTTGAATTGAATGTTTGTGGAGCCGAGAAGGACAGAAAGTCGTCTTTCTATACTCACCACTGTGTTACTGGCACTGTTGCTTCTGTTTCTGAAGTCAGGCTGCGGGTTGTCAAGATAGCTAGTGGCATTGTGAGTAGTTGATGGCTGCTGTCTTGTTGAGAGAGAGACAGTGGAGTTTCTTCTTGATCTGATCTTGATTTTTGGAATGTAACCTACCTGCTCGTCATTCACAATGGGATAGACAATGGATGGGGAGGAAGTGAAAGAGCTGGTTGCTGGTGGCGTGTTTGTCAGCGAGTTCTGTCTGTATCTGGAGGTAACTGTGGAGTTTGAGATGTGGGAGGATATGCTGAAGTTGTGAGAGGGCGGTGTCATGTGGGAAAAGGAGTCGTAGGAGGACTGGCCTACGCTTCCATGCGGCTTGGATGATCCTTGCTGGCGCAGATTTGGCGATAGAGAGGATGGGATTGATCTGGATCTTTGCTTCTTTTTGATCGCAAGGCTGCTGGTCTGCGAGATGGCATAGTTGCCGCTGCTGGAGCTTCCTCTTCTGCTGGAACTGCTGGAAGAGCTGCTGTTTCTGGTAGATGCTGCTTTCTCAATGTGCTTCGTGGGAACCTCCAGTTCACCCTGCAACTTGACGCTCTCCAGCTCCATGCTCTGGGCGATGGACTTGTGCTTCAGCGATCCGCTTCTCAACCGCCTCCATCTGAACTGGCAGGCGTTGGGTGTTCTGTTGGAGAAGTACTGCGCGATCTCTTTCCAGCCGAGCTTTTTGATCTCTTTCAAATGTCTCAAGAGAATGTCGTCCTTGGAATCCCAGGAAGAAGGCGTTTTGCCTTCGCTGAGAGTGTCAGGCGTATGTTTCAGGTTCAAAGAGCCGCTGCTTGAAGTCTCTGTGTTGTTTGTGCTCGTGACTGGGGTCAGGGAATCAACGCTCATCCGCGGATCAAAGCCCATGGCGGATGGCGTGTCGTCCTTGGAAATGAAGCTCGTCATTGTCGTGTGTTTGTAGGACAGCTGGTGTGTGGATGGTCAGTGAACCACGTGACTCGCTGGTGAGTGGGAATCGATGCGCCTGTTTGTTCAGTATAAACGTGACTGTGAACGTAAATTGTTTAAACAAACTGTTTAGGTAAACTGTGTGTTCTTGGTAGCCTCTGCGTTTCTGTTCAGTCTGCCTGCCTTCTCAATCTCAATCTCGGCTTTAATGTTTGACGATAATTCTTATTTCCGACAACTGTGTGAAGAAAAAAAAAAAAAATCCGATGCTCTAAACTCCGAATGATGGATGCTTCTATTCTTAATCCTTACTCACTTACTTCGTTGCTTACTCACTTATTTACTCAGATCCTGGCCAAAAAAGGAAATAAACCGCTCAATCGGGAAGGAAAACAGCAACAAAATCCGCCTGGAATTAACAACTATCAAAAAGTGTGGTCTGCGTGGTATTATCTCCGGGCTGGGCCTTACTGCAAGCTCGCTGTGCTCAGTGATAGTCAGAATACACGTGTGGTTTCTGTGATGGAACGCTTGCGTGTGGATTTTGCTAGTGTTCTGTGTGCAGCACTGGTCACCTGACGCTTTCGGTGTATTTCTTATGGATAATACTCTGATTGTTGTATTTGCTTTCATTACTTCTTTCAAAACTTGATCCATAAATCTCATTGACGATATTCTTTATCTGCCGCATAAAAAGTGGCAAAAAAAAAGAGAATAAAAAAAACCACCATCCATCTGAGATGAGGTATAAATTTTTTTTTTTTTTTTCCGCCAAAAAAAAAAAACCACCAAAAACAACCCAAAAAAAAAAGGACTTTGGATTCCCGGCAGATAATTTCCAACCACCCCACCACTTTACTGGAGCGGGAAAAAAAAAAACCACTGCTGCATTTGGTAAATGATTTCTCAAAAGGAACATGTCGCAGAACTTTTTTTTTTTAAAACGTCAATCATGGTTGTATAATTTAGGTACATGATTGGTTACAAAGCAGAATTAATCCTTTTCCGGATAAGGAAAGAGCATTTTTTACCCTTTTGGGCCATGTGGGAAGGAAACGTGGCGCTTATTGGCAGCAAAGGAGGAGCAGGAATGGCTGCAGAACAGGCACATGACCTGGCGCTAAGTCCGAGGAAACGATCCCTCCTATCCGTTTAGCGTGGCTGCGCAGAAGAGCTGGGCGCTCGTTTGGAAACACGCCACTCTGCCCGGAGGAATTGCACGAGCGATGGCCCCTCTTGAATGAGAAAGCTGGAGGGCCTGGCCTGGGGAAAAACCTGGAGGGGTGTTTTTCCGCGCTTCCGGTCGTTTTTCTTCCGGCTGGGCGCAGTTTTTTTCACGTGACCTGGAGATCTGACTTTAGGATCGGAGTTAGCGAGCGGCAGCTGAGCACGTGACTTACGTGTTTACCTTTGCTAAACAGTGGCTTATTTTCTAGTTAGTTTCACGCGTACGATATGTTGGTTTGAATGGGTTGGTTCTGATATATATTTTGTTGTATAGACAGCACAGTTGCTTAGTAAATATTTCCTTTGCTGGAAATCAACTATGACGAAAACGTGACCTCCAGCTCTCACAGGGAGTGACGCGTTAGAACACACAAGGTGTAAGGACACTCTCAGCAAAACCACACGTCCGGCTAGCCTAAAATTGAGAGCTCGGGTGCAGTTCCCTGGCGTTTAAAAGCGGTAAACTTAACGATGTCGGATTTAACGACAGTCTGAGTTGAGGTCACGTGACCAAAACCCGTGTCGGACATAACCACGCCTCCTGAACCCACATACACCAGTGCTGTTTACTCACCAGCTGCCTGAGCAGGTGTTGCTGCACATTTACTCTCTGTATCTACGCTAGATCGGGAGCGTGATCACCTGATCACCACAGTTGTTCTACTACACCTACTCTCTCCGTCCCTAAGTTAGCTATCACGTGTACTCACCTCCAGAAACCTTGCCCCATATGGGCCAGATTCGCAGTTCAGAGCGGTATTTTGACTCTTTGAGGCAATCCCCGCACTGTAGTTGCCGTGAATAGTTGGTTGCTCGTACTTGGATAGCGAGATTTGTTTTTAGATCTCAGTTCCTAACTCCGAAGCTCGTTTACATTCAACAGCGAGAATTTCGCTTCCGCCAGTTTCCACAGCATAGGAACGATCTGAGGGCTCCTCTGCCTGCCGCATACTGATCATGTGCACCTCCATGGCCACAAACCATCGTCGTATACAACAACTACAACAAGTTAGCAACTCCAACAAGGTAACAACTCCAACAAGGTAACAACTCCAACAAGTAAACGACTACACCAAGTTAAAAACTAATGAATTAACACCTACAACATCGTAACAACTTAACAGCTATAATGAATTAATAGCTATACTAAATCAACAACTACAGCAAGTCAACAACTACACAAAGTTAATTAACAACAAATTATGAACCACAACAACGTAAAAACTACACCAAGTTAATTAACAACAAATTATCAACCACAACAACGTAAAAACTACACCACGTTAATTAACAACAAATTATCAACCACAACAACGTAAAAACTACACCAAGTTAATTAACAACAAATTATCAACCACATTTAATTAAAGTCTGCACCCTGCTCATACAACACTGTGCATTCTCACAACCTACTCACTGCTTGCGTCATGTGACACTGCCGTGTTTTCACGTGGCTTTTACCCTTTTTTTTTTTATCTATTTTTCACGTGCGGCGGACACCCAAAACTGTGGTGGCTCGCCCCGTGTTTTATAAACCCGCCTTACACAGTTCACAAACCAGTGCAAACCACACAGTACTGCGGTGTTAATTTCAGGGGCTCGCCTAAGAAAAAAGCAGAAGTCAGGCAAAAATAACTCTGCATCCAAATAAAGTTCCTGATTTTCGTTTAAGAACGACACGAAATCAACACATTTTTCGTTTTTGATTCCTGGATGCACAAAATGGGCAACTAACTTAATCTGAAAAATAAAAAAAAATAAAAATAAAAAAACATCTACACAGTTTTTATGTCCTTGCTGAAAAAAACATCTTTTAAGCAAACACTATTTTATGATCTGAATAAAGTGTTGAGGTATATAAAGGAGGAAGATGATGTTTCAAGAAAAATAATTTTATTTATTTATTTATTTTATTATTTTTTTTTATATATGAATGAATGACTCGTGGAAATATTTATAAAAGTAAAAGATGTTACACAAAAAAATTAAATAAAAAAAAAAATATATATAAACCAAGAAACGCACATATTTGCATTATCCATAGTCCCAAAATGGTCCAATCATCCGTCCTAGGTTTCCCAAGAATTGGTGGAAACAGAGAATTAAAGAAAGCCACCGAATCATACTGGTCCGGCAAGATCACCCAAGAAGAATTGATCGAAGTCGGTAAGAAGATCAGAGCTGAAAACTGGTTGTTGCAAAAGGAAAACAACATTGATTTGATTGCCTCCAATGATTTCTCCTTCTACGACCAGGTTCTAGATCTATCCTTGTTGTTGAATGTCATTCCAGAACAGTACAACAAGTTTGATTTAAACCCATTGGACAAGTTGTTTGCCATGGGTAGAGGTTTGCAAAGAGATAACATTGATGTTACTGCCTTGGAAATGGTGAAGTGGTTTGATTCCAACTACCACTACGTCAGACCAACTTTCAACCCAAACACCGAGTTCAAGTTGCCTTCTGATGACTCCTTAATCAAGCCTTTGGTTGAATACTTGGAAGCCAAGGCTTTGGGAGTCGAAACTCAGCCAGTTCTTTTGGGTCCTATCTCCTTTTTAACTTTGGGTAAGCCAGAAAAGGAATTTTTGGATACCTTAGATTTGCTAGAATTATTGCCAAAGTTATTACCTGTCTACCAACAATTAGTGGACAAGTTGGTTGCTGCTGGCGCCAAGAACATCCAGATTGATGAACCAGTTTTAGTTTTAGATTTGGATGAAAAGACTCAAGCTGCTTTCAAGACTGCCTACGAAACATTGAAGTTATCCGCCGCCAATGTCACCATTGCCTCATACTTTGGCACCGTTGTTCCAAACTTGTCTGCCATTGAATCCTTGCCTGTTTCTGGTTTCCACTTTGATTTCGTCAGAGCTCCAGAACAATTAGACGCCATTTTAGAATGGTTCTCCAAGAACAAGTACCAGCTTTCTGTTGGTGTTGTTGATGGTAGAAACGTTTGGAAGAACAACTTTGCCAAGTCATTGGAAGTCATCAACAAGGCTGTTGCCAAATTGGGCGCCGACAGAGTCACTGTTGCTACTTCTTCCTCCTTGCTACACACCCCAGTGAACTTGGATGCTGAAACCAAGTTGAGCGAAGAAATCAAGTCCTTCTTCTCTTTTGCTACCCAGAAGTTGAAGGAAGTCAATGTCCTAACCAAGGCTGTTTCTTCCCCAGAATCTGTTGCTGCTGAATTAAAGGCCAACGAAGAATACGTCACCAAGAGAGCTACCTCCAAGTTGATCAACAACAAGGCTGTTCAAGAAAGAGTCGCTGGAGTCACTGACGCCATGGGCAGAAGAAACCACCCATTCCCTGAAAGATATGCCGTTCAAAAGGACTTCTACAAGCTTCCTCTCTTCCCTACCACCACCATTGGTTCTTTCCCACAAACCAAGGAGATCAGAATCAACAGAAACAAGTTCCAGAAGGGCAAGATCTCAGCTGAAGAATACGAAGCCTTCATCAACTCTGAAATCGAAAAGGTGATCAGATTCCAGGAAGAAATTGACTTGGATGTTTTGGTCCACGGTGAGCCAGAAAGAAACGATATGACTGCCTACTTTGGTGAGCAAATCACTGGTTACGCCTTCACCCTAAACGGTTGGGTTCAATCCTACGGTTCCAGATACGTCAGACCACCAGTGATCATTGGTGATTTGTCCAGACCAAAAGCCATGTCTGTCAAGGAATCCGTCTATGCCCAATCCATCACCACCAAACACGTTAAAGGTATGTTGACTGGTCCAATCACCATGTTGAGATGGTCTTTCCCAAGAGACGATGTTGACCAAAAGACCCAAGCCTTCCAATTAGCTTTGGTTTTAAGAGACGAAGTCAAGGACTTGGAAAACGCTGGAATCAACATCATCCAGGTCGATGAACCTGCTTTGAGAGAAGGTTTACCTTTGAGATCTGGTGCTGAAAGAGACGCCTACTACAAGTGGGCTGCTGAATCCTTCAGAGTTTCTACTTCCTGTGTCGAAGACAAGACCCAAATCCACTCCCACTTCTGTTACTCTGACTTGGATCCAAACCACATCAAGGCTTTGGATGCTGATGTCGTTTCTATTGAGTTTTCCAAGAAGGATGATCCAAACTACATTAGAGAATTCAAGACCTATCCAAACCACGTTGGTTTAGGTTTGTTTGATATCCACTCTCCAAGAGTTCCATCCAAGGAAGAATTCATCACCAAGATGGGCAAGATTTTGGAGACTCAAGAATACGAAAAGTTCTGGGTCAACCCTGACTGTGGTTTGAAGACAAGAGGCTGGGAAGAAACCAAGCTATCTTTGACTCACATGGTTGAAGCTGCCAAGTACTACAGAGAAAAGTACGCCAACAAATAAACAAAACAAAGATATATCTGTTTACTGCCACTGTGTGGCTAAACTTTATCTTTTGATTTCAACATCGGAATAAATGTGCACTGATTACTCTGTGCAGGCCAATCTCATACGTATTATGTATATAATCTCGGGGGTGCTTTGTGCTCTCGTTAATGTCAATTTCAACATTTGCAGAAGAAGAGGAGGGAACCAGAACAAAGTGGAGGGAAACAATTAAACCAAGGTATTGGGGGATTGGTGAGAGAAAAGGAATTAACTAGGTGGCCGCTACCAAAAACTGGGACCACATACAAGCAGGGTGGTTAATATATGTTTCAGTTGCAGTGTGCTGTGTTTATTGCATTCTGTGCTGCGGGAATCACTCAGTTTTCTTAGCTGGCGTGGTTGAATTTGTTATTTATTTATTCACGCATTATTTGTTTGTATTTGTTATTTATTTATTCACGCATTATTTGTTTGTATTTGTTATTTATTTACACATTATTCGTGTATTTGTTATTTATTTATTCATTCAATCATTATTAGTGTCTTTGCTATTTATTTCTTGACGTGTTATTCGTGTATTTGTCATTTATTCACGCATTATTCGTTTCTATTATTTCCAGAGTTTATGGCGTTCCATCAGAACTCATTGACACGAGGGCTATTTACGCTGTGATTTTTGTTTGTCGACCGACAGTCCGGTAACATAACTCAATGGCGTACACTGTCAATCCACATAGTTTCATAGAAAAGCGTCTGTGTGAGAAGTGTACGCCATGAAATTACGTTACCGCGTATTGAGTTGGCTTACTTAAGTAAACAACTTCGCGTTGTGTAACAGCAGAATATATACATAAGTGAATTCATACATAAAAAATTGGTAGACTGCGATGCTTTAAACTTACACTATGCTAGGCAGCATTGATAACTACCTCAGATACTTCTCTGTGAAGTAGTCAGGTTCAATTAATCACACATCCCGCTACATTACATTACATCACATTACATTACCTTGCATCACATTACACTACACTATACTATACTATAATAACCAAATAACTACCCTACCCACACTCTAATACTTCCCAACACATTAACATATATCCTAGTGCACATTCTTAAACCCGAACCACTCAATTAATAAAACCAGACATAAATCACGCAGCTGTTTCACCGCTACCATGTTGGTCGGCTTTTATCTTTAAAAATTTCCACCCGTACCAAAACACAACTAAGAACTTTTCAACGCATTCTGCTAATGAATAATTAATAGTTGAAAGCATAAAGTACTTCTTCAGCTATTGATTATTAATCAGAAGATTATATGAGGACAAAATTAAAGTATATAAAACCATGACTTTATATAGAATAAACACTGTTTTTATAAACGTAATTTATCATCAATCACCACGGCTGGACATCTTTATGTCCGATTTACTGTTTCTGCATTATTGCTTCTCTCTGCCGCTATCTCCGAAGGTTTTTTTTCGTTCATATTTTTTATTTTTATCTTGAAAGATTTTCAACCAAAAAAAAATTTCATCTCCACTTTGTTAATCGGAGAATTAACATTTATGTTGGGTTTGTTTATGATGAACAATTTTTTCCCCTTTCAGAAAATGAGCAATTGAAAATTTCAAAAAAAAAAAAAAAAAAAAAATAACACACACAAAAAAAGTTGGACGACAATAAGTTTGGCAGGAAATTGATATTTAAGATAACATTTTATATAAAGTAAAAGTTCAAAAACCAAGTTTCAAAACTAAAAACTGAATTATTTTCCATCTTCAAATTTATTAGAGGAGGATTAATTTATAGCACTACTGAAAAGAAACAAAAACAACCTACACTTAGAAACCACTCCCCCCCTATTATTTCCTGAATAGGTTCTACTTTTTAGGTGCTGTTTTTTATTTTTACTTTTTGTTTGAGTAGACTAAATATTGCCGATAGTAGAGATTGTATTTGTTATTTGTAATACCAGAGTTTTTATTTCTTGTTATTATTAGTATCAAAACTTTTATTTTTGTTATTATTAGTACCATAGTTTTTACTTTTTGTTACACACTTTTCCCACCACCACACCACAATGGGTCAAATTTTATCACAGCCTTCTATAAGAAAAGACAAGGAGGAAGAACTAGGAGCCTTCTCTAGCTACGGAGTCTGCTCCATGCAAGGATGGAGAACATCAATGGAAGATGAGCACATAACACTAAACTCGTTGTTGACAGCCTTAAATGGGAGCGAAGAGGAGATTGCTAAACAGCTAACTAAAGAGCAAAAAGAGTTATTAAGCAAGTTGAGCTTTTTCACAGTATTCGATGGACATGGAGGTGATTTCGTTGCCAAATTCAGTGGAGAAAATGTCGGAAGAATATTAGCAGAAGTGGTTGACTCTAAGTACGAAGCGTTTTTGAAAGAAAAGAAGGACGTTAAAGATTTCCCACTATCCGACTGTTTAATTGAAGCCTTTTTGAAGACAGATGAGGAGCTACTTGAAGACAAGTTAAGCAAGCTAGACCATTCTGGCTGCACAGCCACCTCATTGTTGATTGACTCCCTGAACAAAGTGTTGTACTGTGCGAATGCTGGTGATTCCAGAACTGTTTTAGCGATCAACGGTATAGCGAAAAACCTATCCTTTGACCACAAACCAACAAACATTGGTGAAAAGACAAGAATAATGCAAGCTGGTGGGTTTGTTGAATCGAGCAGAGTGAATGGTAACCTAGCCTTAAGCAGAGCGATCGGAGACTTTGAATTCAAGAGAAACGACAAGTTGCCTGCTGAAGAACAGATCGTTACTGTTTACCCAGATGTTATTGCTCATGATCTGAACTTAGATGCTGATGATTTTGTTATTTTAGCTTGTGATGGTATTTGGGACTGTTTAAGCTCTCAGGAATGTGTTAATTTAATTTATTATGCCATGCAGCAATTCCCTGAAGACAAAGAGTTTTCTTTGGCAGAGCTTTCATCCATTATTATTGATGTGTGCTGCTCTCCAGATGCTGGTGGCCATGGTATTGGGTGTGATAACATGACGATGATGGTTGTAGCTTTATTGAAGGAAAATGAAACCTTGGCGCAGTGGAAAGAAAGAATTTTGAGTAAGGATTTGAAGCTAGATGCTGATGTAAATTTTGTAGATTATAGAAAGAAAATTTTCAATTACTACCAATTTGAAGATGACCAAGAGTTTTCAGTCACTAGAAAGAGCGGAAAGATAACCTTTGACGGCTCAGGAGAAGAAGAGCCTGAAGAAGAAGATGTTGATATGGAAGCTAATGATGGCAATAAATTTAGATCTGGTTTACATAAGCAGGGTGGTCTGTCAGGTACCAGCCGCTCCAGCAATGAAAAGACCATTCAAGTTCCTTTAAGCGAAATTTTGCAGCTTGGAGGAGATGGCTTGACCTATGATCAAAATGGGATGTCGTATATCAAGGGCGACTTTTTGAAGGTTTTGGGGTTAGCTGGGGCTAATGCAAGATTTGCTCAGGAGGAGGAGGAAGAAGAAGAAGGTGATGAGGAGATGGAAGATCAAAACGGTGATGTTAAGATTGAAGAAATTAAGGATGATGAAGAAGAAGCTGAGAAAGAGCAAAAATAAGCTGTTTATTTCACCAAAAACGCCTTCTGAATATAGACAAATTCGTTCCGTTTTTCCATAACGCGTGTGCTTTTAGTATAATGACATAATTCATGATTTTAACCTTATATAGAGATTGCTGCTGAAATCAATATCAATAGTCAGATGAGGAGCAGTGCGAGGCACTGGGCTCTGCAAGAAAATAGAATTAAAAAAGATAAAAAAAGGTACGTGTACCCTACGGCATCGTGATTATTTATATTTTCTCTTCGATATATTCAGTATATCTGCAACCAATATATTCAGTATATCTGCTCTTCAGTGTTTTGTTCAGAATGTGTGCAACCAATATTTTGTTCAGTATGCACGCAACCAATATATTCAGTATATATGCTCTTCAATATATTCAGTATATCTGCTCCTCAATATTTTATTAAGCATGTATAAAAGCAATAAACAAATTGTTTTATTAGACACACATATAACCCAAATATCAACTCCTTTACTACTTTTCTTTGAGCTTTTTTACAACTTTTCTTTGAGCTTTTTTAAAAAACTTCTTCGCAGTTCTCCCAGATCATATCCACAACATCCTTATAATCGCATCCCTTAAGAACACTCACCAAAAGATACACTTTCCAGAGCTCACATGGCTCGTGTCTGTCCTGGATAAGATAGTTGTTTTTGTCCAGACCATTAGTTTCAAACCAGGAAGATATCTTTTTCTTTTTCAAAACTTCATAGCTCAATTGTGGATAGCAAAGTTCATTTCTATTTTTATCTTCATCTAGTGCCTGTGCTAGAATTGGGTAGGATGGATGTGTCTTTCTAATACCACACCATGGTGAGTCTGTTTCTAGAAACATTCTATTTATAGGACACTCCTTCAAATTCTCCAGACCCTCCTCAGTTCTCAGAGAACAGTTGTTAAATGACAGGTAGTAGTTCTGTTTTAAAAGAATCTTTCTCATCAATGGCAGAGGATCTGTGAATGAATGGATGATAAACTTTTGGTCTTTTTGGAAAGTGAACTTGTCCAGTAGAACCAGCAAATCTTCATCACAGTTTCTCATATGAAGGAAGAAAACTGGTGGTGTTTCAGTCATGTTTTTTGTAAGTTCAGAAACAATTTCTAGTTGTTTCTCAAAAACTTTCAGTTGCACTTTTTTTGAAGCATAGTGGAGTCTGTCATAATCAAGTCCAAATTCACCAAAAGCCATGAAATATTTGGACTTTGAGTGCAATAATTGGGTCCAAATTTTCTCCAGCTCATCAAATTTTGGCAAATTAAGTTCAATTTCACCGCTATTTTCGTCTATTTTAGCAACCATATCCATTGCAGAACAAGGATGAACTCCTACTGTGAATCCGATGCTCGGAACACGTGATGCGTATGTTTCACAGAGCGCGTGATTATGGTAGTAATCATCAATAGAACTACTGGTTAGCATGCATTTTTGGACACCATTTTCAAGCATTCTGTTCACAACACATTTCACGTCATTCGGGTGCTTGTTTTTGCCGTTGTAGTTTCCCTTGAACTGCTCATCAATCAGATTCAGCCCAATATCCATGAGTTTGTAGGAGGAAATATTTTGCATTGCGGAGAAGGTTTTTGAGCGAAATGTATGGGCAAATTTTACGGGTAGATGCGCTGCAAGCGGTATTAACATGCAGATTCGGCTCTGGGGGGTCGGAAAATGGGTGTTTGTGGGAGCTTTTATGAGTGAATATTGTTGGATGAGATGAGAATTGTGAGGTTGTTTGTTGGCGGATTGTTTTGGTTGACGGATGGTCACGTGATGAACACGTGCGCATCACGTGATGTAACGTTTTTTAGGCGCAGTCCCCAAACGTCTCTCAGTCGCTCAAATTGCATACAAGCAGCCTGAATTGTCTCTCAGCGTGGATTCAAAAAAAGGGCTGTGCGCTGTGCAGCTGGTCTGTAATGCTCGTAGCGGTCAACTGTAACAGATATGGTGGCATGAAAAAAGCAGATATAGTAGCGGTTAAAACGTGACTGTCATGGTAGCGAAAACTTTTATATGGTAGCGGTCAAACTTCAATCGACATGGTAGCGCATCAAACTCTTTTCCACCAAATTGTTCACCCAAAACTCCAAAAACAACCCAAACTTCCCACCAAACATCAATTCCACCCACAAAAACCACCATAAAAACCCACAAACCCCGTTCACAACATGTCAGAGTCTCATGCAGGATCACATGACGCCGCTTCGGAGATCGAGAAGCTCAAACTGAAGCTTTCTGAGCTGCAAACCAAGAACTCAAAGCTCTACAAAATAGAAGAAAATCTAGTGCAGGACATGATTAAGATCTCGAACAAAAAGATGTCTTTGCTCGCGTGCATTGAAGAGATGCTGGTGGAAAAAGAACAACTCAAGTCAGGTGACTGCAGTGCCGATGAGCTTCTCGCCGCGGTGCAGCAGCACGATACTGCATTTGATTTAGCCGCGGAACTGGTGAAGAATGAGCACGTGCTGAACATATCGGAGTACAAGGAACGGGTTTTAGGGATCAGAGAGTGAAGATAAGACGTATATATTGCCGCTGGAGGTGTAAAATTTGTTTTAAAGGAGTAGTTGGGAGGTTGGAAGTTGGGGTTGAAAGTTAGTGGCAAGTGATATGGTAGCGCGGATTTTCATGGTGCTGTTTTCACTGCGCTCTGCTGCTAAAATTACGCGCAAAAGACGACAGAAACAGACCTGAAAGAGGTGTTGTGACTGATTGGTTGACTGGCTGATAAGCACTTGCAGAGAGCGAGCAATCAGGGACTGATTTCACGTCTTACTTTCTCAAACTGGTGGGTCACGTGAGTAAGTTGGTCACGTGCAGTTCTCAGAACAAACATAAGTCCGAGCATGTGCAGGCACGTGTTGAAAAGGGGATGTGCTAGGCCACAGTTCTGACTTACGAGCGCCTGAGTCTGTGTTAATGTGTGCCACTTTGTGGCCAGAACTTTATACCTCACAGATGGTGGCCTAAAACCACAGCCTTGAGGTCAGCTGATATATAAGAATCAGGAGTCACCTGGCATCACAGCATTTATATAAAAAACCGCTCTAGAAACAAAAACTTCAGAGTTCTTGCCTGAGAATTCAGCTACCACTAACGAAATTGGTAGGTTTTTATATGAAACCAAGCAGCTGGAGAGGTGGTCGTTATATCCGACAGCGCCCAGTCACGTGATACTTTTGCGTCTGTCTGGGTAGGCTAGCTGCAGACCACCTGGGGTTTCTTGCAAGCAGCGCAGAAAGACGTTGATGTTAGTGGATGTTTGTGTGCAGCATTATATCTATTTTAAAAAGATTGTCCTATGCGCTCTTTAGAGCAGGTGCCGCGCTGACCATGTAGCCCATATCGCAAAGTTTATGGTAGCGGTTGTTAATTATGATATGGTAGCGGCTAACAAATGATTTAACATGGTAGCGCGGAGTTGAGCCCTTTCTAGGGGTTGCGTAAAACGCTCAAAAACAACCATACAGTCAAAAGAACGTTTTCTGACAAACCTCAGACCTTAAACCATCTATTTCATTTGCCTCTCTGCCAAGCAAACTAAACACACGACACGTTACGTGGGTCTGAAATAACTGCCCAAACTGGCTAGTCACGTGCTGTTTTCTGACAAACCATAAGTCCGACTATTTGCGAGCCCATTGTCAAACAACAGTGGTGAGGTAGCACCGTCTGAGTGGGTCCTACAGTAGAAACTGTTAGTTCATATTGTTACCCTCAAAAACGTCTGGTGTGAAACCACAGCGTGAAGATCAGCTGACATACAAAGAAATGACGCTACAACCAAGTAATTCGTGTTAAGAAAGAGCAGGATACATGTAGACATTCTAGGCCTAAAACATCCGAATTTATCCCTGAGAAGCAGCCTAGCACACCTGAAGCAGTAAAGTCAAATCACATAAAACCAAGCGGCTTAAAACGTGGCCATCCCAGCCTAGGATCTGCTGCCACACCACGAACTAAGCAATAAACATCCCGGGAAACGGCAGGGACACGTGACTGCGGAGATAACAACTTTTTTAAAAATTTCAACTCTTATCTCCGCTGCAAAATTTTTCACTTTTCCAAAAAAAAAAAAAAAATAAAAAATAAAAATCAAAAATCCGAAACGGTTATTCTGACTCATAATCTCATCTCAGAGTGACAAACAGAACAGCATCAGATTACCATAGTAAAACAGTTTCTGGCCCAAAGAACTGATTCTGATTTAACCACAGCCATTTAATTTAACCGCAGCCATTTAATTTAACCGCAGTCATTTAATTTAAACTCAATTATTTAATTTAAACGCAGTTATTTAGTTTGAACGCACTGATTATAAGTTAAAAACACCCAATTTCACTCAGGAACATCACATCAGCTCAAAACCACTGATTCTAAGCTAACAAACACTGTTTCTAATTTGAAAATACTGATTCTAAGTTAAAAACCACTGATTTTAAGTTACCAAGCCCTGATTCTAAGTTGGAAACACCACATTTCACTTTATATCACACTTCACTTAAAAATCACGTCAGATTACACCACCAGGTCGCTCAGAACACACACCCAATCTAAACCACCACTTTTTCATCATGGCCCTTGAAATCCAGCCCAACCTCGCCACAGTCAAGGACTGCATCGCCGAAAACAGCGCGGACACAAACATGTACCCGATTTTCACATACGTCCCTGCAACAACAGCCAAGAACTCAACTCCCTACCACGTGTACCTGAAGCTGAGCAAGATTAACGACCCAAAAAGAGCCCCTTCTATCTTGCTTGAGTCCTGCAAGAACGGGAACGAAATCGACAGATACTCTTTCATTGGTGTCAATCCAAGAAAGATAATATACACAGGACCAGGCAGAGAACATGGTGAAGTAGATCCGTTGAGCCTGCTGGAAGAAGAGATGAGCCAGTTCAAACAGGCCGAAAACATCCCTGGTATCCCTAAACTGAGTGGGGGGTGTCTGGGCTACATCTCCTATGACTGTATCAAGTACTTTGAACCAACCACACAGACTGCAGGATTCACACCTAAGGACACCCTGAAGCTGCCAGAATCAGCAATGATGATGTTTGACGAGATCATTGCGTTTGACCATGTTTTCCAGAGATTCCAGATCATTTCCAACATGAAGTTGTCTGAAAATGATATCAAGAATGACGATTTGCTCGCCAAAAAGTATGCAGAAACCTCAGCCAAAATCCAGGCTATCGTCGATATTATCTCCCAGGAGGATCTAGCAGAGTTCAAGCCTAGACAGCCACCAATCAAAATGGGCCAGTCATTCACCTCAAACATTGGCCAGGAAGGTTATGAAGCGCATGTGACTCTCCTAAAGAAGCACATCAAAAAGGGAGATATCATTCAGGCCGTTCCTTCACAGAGAATCGCCAGACCTACTAGTTTGCATCCCTTCAACATCTACAAGCAGTTGAGAACCGTAAATCCGTCTCCATACATGTTCTACATTGACATGGTTGATTTCCAAGTTATTGGTGCTTCTCCAGAGCTTTTGGTGAAGATGGATGCCAAAAAGAAGGTGATCACGCACCCTATCGCAGGTACTATCAAGAGAGGTAAGACTCTTGAAGAAGACGAGGCTCTAGCTGAAGAATTATTGTCCTCTTTGAAGGACAGATCTGAGCACGTGATGCTTGTTGATCTGGCCAGAAACGACATCAACAGAGTCTGCGATGGAAGAACCACCTCAGTTGACAAGCTGTTGACTGTGCAGAAGTTTTCTCACGTGCAGCATCTTGTCTCTGAAGTTTCAGGAACTTTGAGAGAGGGACAAACGAGATTTGACGCCTTCAGATCCATATTCCCTGCTGGAACTGTTTCAGGAGCACCAAAAGTGAAGGCTATGACGATTATCAACCAATTAGAAAACGAAAAGAGAGGTGTTTATGCTGGTGCAGTGGGCCACTGGGCGTATGATGGAAAGACGATGGACACGTGCATAGCGCTGAGAACGATGGTGTACAAGGACAACACAGCGTACTTGCAGGCCGGAGGAGGAATTGTGTTTGATTCTGATGAGTATGACGAGTACATTGAAACGATGAACAAGATGTTGAGTAACAACAACACGATTTTGAATGCTGAGAAGTACTGGAGGGACATTGTCGGGGAGGAGAAGGATTGAGAGTAAGGAAGTAGAGTTAATGCGTATATATGTACTGGGGAAGACACGTGACTGGCGCTGCTGCCATGTGACGCCTCCGGAATTGAAAATTTGACCCCATTTTTTACCTGAATCTGCTGAGTAAGAGGGAGCTATTTGTCGGTTAAATAAGCTGAGTGTTGAGAGAGCAGGTGACCAGTTGGGGACTGACTTTTTTGGATTATCTCCGACGGTCACGTGTCAAACTAGTAAAATCGGACATAAGCGCAGCCAGCCAGCCAGGCAGCCAGCTGCAGACACAGAGTGTGTTTTTTTGTAGACCTTGCCCAAAAGGAACAGTTAGCTGCGCGCCCGCTGATACTTCATAGGTGCGTTTTTTTGCATCTGAATCAACATTTCGGGCCTCTTCTGACGCTGACGCCATGCACATAGAACCCAGAATCACGTGAAATTTGCTTATGTCCGACGCGCTAAGCAAGCGCAACCGTAAATGGAAATAATCGCCCAATTAAGTAAGAGCACAGACATGCCCTGGGCGAAAAAAATTTCAAGATTTGCCGTATATAAGGAGATCTTTGAGGGTGAAAGTTTAATATTTAATGACTAACATATATATTATATACAGAATGTGATGTCAAACTATCGTGGTCACGAGCCGGATCTAAATTAAATATAAGAGAATAAACGTATGCCAACAACCAAGAACTAATCTGTCGCCACTGAATATCAGAAACAAGCGTGAGTGTTGTGCGCCACTGCGTGCTGTTGTATCGGACATAATGCAAATCACATGACCAAAACAAGTCACGTGAAATATACTCACTTAACTTCAAAAAGTCACGTGAGTCCCACGTTCCTTTTTCCCCAACCTCATCACCAACCATAGTTCACTTCACACTCACTCGCACCATCTTTCAAACCAAACAAAACCCACCAAACCACAACAACTCCGATGGGAAACTACACTACCACCGCTGTGGCTGCGACTGCAGCTGTCTCTCTTTTGCTTGGTGCGCAGCTTGGAGCACTACTCAAATCTGATTGGTCTGCCAAGAAAAGTCCAAAAAAAGACATCAACAACTCAGATGACGAGGAATACGATTCAGAGGACGACTCCGACATGGAGAGTGTCGATGACTTTATGAACGAGCAGACAAAGCAGTATGCTGCGCTGAACGACGAAGTCAGACTCGCAATCTGCATCCGTAAGGATCTGAAGATGACAAAGGGGAAAACAGTAGCACAGTCCTGTCACGCGACACTAGCCTGTTTCAGATCTCTGAACAACTCCCTGAACGGGCCAAAACTGTTGGAGAGATGGCTGGCAAGAGGGCAAGCCAAGATCACGTTGCAGATTGAGAACGAGGAGCATCTGCAGGAACTGTGGTTCAAGGCTAAGGAGCTCGGAGTCATGGCATGTCCGATACGGGATGCAGGAAGAACACAGGTTGAGCCAGGAACAGTGACTGTTATTGGAATTGGACCGGCACCAAAGAGTGTTTTGGACCAGATAACAGGTGGGCTGAAGCTGTACTAGATTGTTTGGTGTATATAGTGGGTGCAGCCATAATGTTGACCCCATAGACTGCGAAGTTTGATTGGATGGTGATAGGGGGGCAGTGTAGGGAGAGGGAGTCTGCACTGACAAGACAAGACATCACCTGACATGAACTGACAAGACCCAGCAGTGTGAGGTTGGGCAGGAATACAGATGCTGGTCCACAGACTGGTGTTTTGGCACTGACTGGACAAGGAGGTTTCTGTGATTGGGTCACCTGTTGCAGAAGCCTGTTTCCCTCTTTTCTTTTCTCTTCTTTGCTTTTTGCCAGCTGGCGCTGCAGTCAACACTGCTGCTATCCCTGATACACCTGGTAGCAGACCATGCAACCATGTATATATCTGCGACTGGCCAACTGAAGGCCCGCCTTTTAAACTGGAGGGCCGTTTCACACACATTTGACGCTATTCAATGACGCTGACGCTATTCAATAACGTTTACTCTATTCAATAACGTTTACTCTATTCAACGACTTTGACTCCACACAACACATATTAAATCCTCTTCAGCTACATCGCGTTCTCATTCTCCTTTAAACCACCCATCTCTGCACCACAGAGGCGTTCTTCAGCCCCTCATCCTCCAGCGTGCGGTCCATGTCGGTGATGGGTTTCAGCGGGAACACGTGGTTGACGGTGAAAGGTTTCTGTGCAGGGACACCGAACTTGCCGCCCTGCTTCACGTACGCATACAGCTCTCCGATGGTTGTGGTGAGCGCCACCTTGTATACTTCCTTTGTGCCGTTTGCGTATCTGATCTGCAGCTTTGTTTCGCCCTGCTCATTAGGCTGTTTTCTTGCCAGCTCATCTTCACTCAGCGGCTTCAAAGAAGCAGCTTCTGTCTTTGTTTCGACCATATCAAGAACCTCTGACGGTATTTCTGAGCCCAGTCTTGCGCCCTGACCACCAAATCCACCAACCCTTTTTGGTGGCACATACTTCTGGTCAGTGTTCTTTTTCACAGTCACATCCACTCGCTGGCCTAGCTCAACGTCCAGAAGCGATAAAGGGGCTCTTCCCTGGTCCAGCTCCTTCAGATAGTGTGCATTTGCCGCATCATCGTACTTGTACAGCTTACCTGTTGGATCATGTCCGAGAGTGAAGCCATCAGCCCAGAACGTGATCTCCCGCGACACTTTGCTTGGTCTGGCTTTGATAATAGACTGTGGGTGTTCTGTTTGGGAAGAGATAGCTCCGATACCTCCGGACGGATCAAGATTGCTGCCTAGTCGTTGCCCCTGGCCTAAAAAGTTGTCTTCTTCTAAACTGCTGTCAGAATCATCAGCGGGAGCAGCACCATTACGCTGAGCCTTCTCCATGAGCTGCTGGAGCAAAGCCTTGGTTCCGTTTTCGTCGCTGGCGTCACCTGACTGGCTCTGCTGCTGCTGCATCATCTGGCGCATTAAGCGCTCTCTTTCCTTCTTTGGGTCTTGAATCTCTAATCCGGAAGTTTCACCTCCAGCAAAGGTGTTTCTTTCCTCGTCGTCATCCCTTCCACCGTTCTCTCTCAGCAAGTCGGAGAAACTTTTAAATCCGCTAGAACCGTTAGCCATTTGAAAATTTTGTTAATAATTTGTTAAGAATTTGTCAAACAATGTGTTGAAAACTTAGTTTGGGTGGTTGTTGTTGGTTGTTTTATGTTTTGAGAAGTGTTATCTGAGTTTTTGATTGTGATTTTGCCACTGTTAAAATGGTGGGGGTTTTTTTTTTGAAAAAAAAAAAGTCAAAGCAAATCACGTGATGACACGGTGTCGGAGATAACAATGGTTTGCAGGGTGTGCTGTTTCTGTGTGGGCGGCTGCTTTCAAATCAGAGTCAGTTTGGCGAGGGGTGCTTTTGGAGAGTTGATGGGCGGTATGTGCTGATGATCACAGGGGGCTCTTTTCCAGGACGACGGGCGTGAGAGCTTTTAAAAACCGGAATAAAAAAAAGCAACGCACGTGATCATCGGAGTTAAAAAACATGCTCATTTCTTCACTTTTCTGCCCTCCATTTCAACTCTGCGCTGTGGAAATTCTACATAAAAATTGAGCATTTCCTGTGCAGAATTGGCTGCATATTGGCTAAAAAACAGTCTTATATCCGACACACGCCCCACTTGGCCGGGCAATTCAATGCCTCCACCAAACTTTACTCACCATTTCACTCAACCGTTCACTAATTATAACCCCTAAAACAGCGGTGTAGACTGCGAATTACCCCAATAACCTAAATGTCAAAGTACTTGCTCTTAGCAGACTCCTTTCTCATCAATATCTCAATGCTTTTGCTGCTCAGGAATAAGTCCGCCAGAAACCTCCGCACCTGGAACGAAAACTTGTAGATAGCCATGAAATCGATCACCTTGTTCACTATGTCCGGCTGGATAAAGTACGGCGTCATTCTCGCGTTCTTATGGTACCTCAGCAGCTCCCTTTTGGATTCCTTTGACAGGAAGTGGTTGTTCAGCTGTGAAACAAGCTGGATGATTCGGGCAAAGATGTAGTCTCTGTTCCCGTCACCTGGGATGGGATTCTCGTATTTAGCCGAAGCCGCGAAGTTGATACTTTCCTCCTGCTTTCCAGCTAACTCACCAATACTTTGGTTGAATCTGTTCTTCACATTGTTGCTTCCGAATTCGTTCAGAGCCTGAATCATGTGCTCATGTTTTTTCAGCTTTAGTTCTGTATCATAGTCCTCGTCATTCAATAGAGTCGGATCCTCAATGATCCGCGTCATGAACAAAAGGTTATCCAAGTCAATACCCATAGTCATGTCAGGCAGCTCCTGGCAGTCGCGTGATCCGCTGACTGCAGTCGAGTGTCTGTCCTTATGGGCTACTTGTTCTTGGTATCCAAGAACCTCAGTTCTGAATTTCTCCACCGGAACCACAACCTTGTTAGTTCTCAGTGCCTCGTCATAAGGATGCACATACTCTAGCGAGTGGGCGTCGTCCGACAGCGAGCGGGCCGGGTAGAACTCGTTTCTGTCCACAGCGTCTGTTCTGTCCCCACTGTCTGTTATTTTCCCACTGTCTGTTATTTCTCCACTGTCTGTTATTTCTGGTTGTGCAGAAACAGATGTTCCGTGAACGGGATTGGCGCTCACATCTCTACAACTGCTTTTCTGACTCATATCCTCCATATTCAGCCTATCTGCCACTGCGGCTGATTTGTTGTGAGCACGAGACACCGTCACAGGCTCCTCCGGAAGCACACCAAGCCCGATCACGGGTTGGTTGTGGTACACAGTCGCTTCATCTTTCTCTCTTGATCCAGACAAAGAGCTACTGTGATCCCCAGGGTTACTGTGTCCACCAGCACTATTGTAATTAGTAGCTCTATTATAATTAGTAGCTGTATTGTAATTAGTAACTGTATTATTATCAGTAGTTGCATTTTGACCATCAGAACTATTGTAATCAGCAGCTCTATTATAATCAGCTGGTCTATTATAACCAGTAACTGTACTGTAACCAGTATCTCTATTATACCCAGTAGCTGTGCTGTGATCACCAGATCCACCACTATACGCTCCCACGTTCGCCTTGCTCACGTCAGCTCCACTGATATACTCCACAACATTCGACTTGTTCACATCAGTGGTGAAGATCTCACCCAGGGCGATATCCATATTCCCAGTGTGACTCTTTCGCTGCCATCTCTCATCGCTCTTAAGCAGTTCTGGGAATGTCAGGAAGCTTTTGAGATCCTGCGGCAAACAGATTCCCGTTGGGTCTCCGCAGGAATCAATCGAGCAGTTCCAGCCAAACTCGTTTATGATTTCACAGCCGTTTTTGGTGCAGGCAATCAGATTCAAAGCAAAGAAACAGGTGAACTTGATTGAAATGTTGTTTGCCAGCCTCGAAATCTTAATCAGATCATGGATCAGAGAGGTAGATTCGAGCATATCAATGCCCAGATCAGATGATCCAATGAAAGCTACACACCAAAGCGAACTTTTCAGTGTATTGATTTTCTCCGCAAGATACTCATGGTCCTCTTCAATATAGATAGAAAACTCTCTGATATTGTTACAGAAATCAACAAAGTCACCTTTCGACAGAATGTATCTGATCCCAGACTCAGTGGTGGCCAAGGTTTTGTAAAAATGCAGCGGCATTTCGTTGTTGTTCATCCTACCGGTCTTAAACTTGAACTGCAGCCCATCAGAAATCATCTGCTCAATCAGCAGAACATAGCCAAAGTTCTTGAAGGATAACCATTTCTTTCTTTCGCTGTCTAGATACCCGTTGTCATTTAGAATATTGAAACCTGAAGTATCCGACAGAATGAGATACAGCAGTGGCGAGTTTATCATTATAAGCTGCTCAATAACAGGCTCAACCAATGGAATTACAGTGCCCACTGAGCGAGCAAAGTTGTGGTTTATTCTGCAGCTTGCAGTGTAGTACTCATTATTCGCATACTTGTAAAGCAGCCTATCGGCGCTAGCGACAACATCAGGTGACGTGTCATACAGCTGCTGAACAAGCAACTGTAACAGCTCAATCTCCTGCTGCTGGTTCAGCAAATCAACAACCTCAGCATGCTCTTTTTCAAGAGCTGGTGCAGCAGATTTAGCGTACAATTCAATATCCCTAAACGGAAACACTGGAGCGGAGATTAAACCCAGATGGTAGCCGATCATCTCCGTTGCAAAGTGTCTTATGTTACTTTCACGATTCACCAACGCTTTCTTCAGTATTAAAAGCGGATGTGGAGAATTCCACAGCTTCAGCTCTCTAATGAAAAGACACAGCAACCAGTGAAATTGCTTGGTTTTGTTCTGAAAGAGCTTGTAAATGACACTGAAGATGTTCCATTTATTCAACAAATCCACGCCCTGCTTAGTGGTCACCAGGTTTGCCAGAATTCTGATATACCCTGACGAAAGTGTGGTTCTCAGATAGAATTCCGACAGCACATTCTGCTCATCGATTCCCTCAAATAGTTTGTAGAAACAGTTTAGCATTTGTGGGAAAAATTTAAAGTCCTCATTGAATATCTTCAGTCCAGTACTGGTTTTTGTCAGAACCTTGAAAAACTCACAACCTACATCCACAATCAAGTTACCGTTTTTGACAGCTCCAACGTTCAAAGCTGAGAATCTATATCTGAATGGTCTATAAAAAACCACAAGTCTTCTTATGAACTTTGTATTTTTGTTCAGCTCATCAACTCTTCTGTTCGCAATCAGCAGGTTTTTACACACCAAAAGCAACAGTCCCCAGTTCCACTGCGTGTAATTCTTAGACTTCAGAACCCCAGTTTGCTCGATCAAATGCCGCACAGAAGACTCATCTAAGTTGTTAATCAAATACGTGTCCAGCTGCTTTATTGAATCATCCTTCACAATGTTCAAATACTCAGTCTTGTCTCTCATACTCAGGGTATACGCCATATTCATGTACTGTGAATAGGTTGTAATGAGTTTTGAGTAGAAAGAATTCGTGTTTGAAATCTCAGAAGCATCAGTTTTATTAGCCGTTTTGAGCAAGTCACCAGCAACATAAGAGTCAATCTGCTGCAAAACACCGTCACTGAACAGGAGCTGGCCACATATGTTTCTGAGCTCTGAAAGCAGGTATTCGCACTTTGCTGATGTGTATGAATCCTTTATTACATCAACCAGAACAGCTTTTAAAAACCAAAACAGCTCACACTCAATCAAAATCTTCGCAATCACTGACCGGTACTGGGTGACTATGGATAACTTATTGGCCAAAGTAGCATCGTTTTCCTGCGGTAACGCTGTCTTCTGCAAGCTATAGTCCAGTTTTTTTATGTTTAAAACATCCAGAAAAAGATCAAGCAAGTAGTTGACAAGAGGCGGTATTTTCAGGAACTGAACTAACTCTTTAAGTTGTCTGAAATCGTCTGTTGCGAAGATCATCAGCCCCGTGTATGATTTCAGGGACAACGCTAAAAGATTGGTACTTCTCTCAACCAACTTTGTTGGTAACCGCTGGTCCTCAGAGAAATCTATCACCCCAGTCAAAATCTCAAATAAAAACTGGAGAGAAAAGTAGTCCAGATAATGCTTTCTGGTATCATGAAAAGTCATCAGGTTCAGCATAGTTTCCATGACAATCTTTGAGATTTTGAAGTTTTTATGATTGATGATGAGGGATTCTAGGAGTCTATTGCATTTGGTTTGAACAATGTTCATTGGCGCCAAATAGCACATCTCAAGCAGAAGTTCAATGCTGGCATCTCGTATCGAGTCAGCTGGATCAAAACCATTAGAAAGAAGCTGTTCATCGTTCGCTGCTGCTGAATCCATATTCTCAAGTGACGATATTAACGCCTGAATCAAGCCCAATGAAACTGTTCTGGAAGAGTCCATGATCGCCCGTATAAGCTTTATCGCCTGCTCCTTCTCCATCAGTGAATCTGGCGATGTAGAATCACTCATACTCTTAATAATCACAACCTCAACTTTGCTTCGCTCCCACATCTTCTGGTTTGACAAAGTGTCTGCTGAAAAATCACTCAGAAGATACCTGCAAACTCTGTATCCTGAGGCAACAATACGCTTGTTGCTGTTCAAAAGCATCTGCTGGATGGCTGGCAAGTAGGCTGAGGAGACTAAATCTTCCTTCAGTTTTGGTGATTTTTTCAGGAGATTAATCAGCGTATTAGATTTCTCAAAAATGAACTCATAATCATCCGTCTTTTCCTGCAAACTCTGCAGACAATCACTTACTTTCCACGTGTCATCTTCAGTAACACTGTTACTTGAAACTACATTCAGCTGAGACCCTGCCAGATTCACTTTTCTGTTCGGCAAAATATGGCGACTTAAGTTGCTGTGAGTATCAGAAAATGGCGACATTCCAGTGTACTGAAACGCTGATTTTGGCTGCTGCAGAGGTGTGTAGAAGTTGTCTTCATTGTATGGCGACTCGTCATCGTAGTCATGTGAGAGAGTGATGGACTGAATCTCCTCGTTGCTGTTGCTGTTATATGGTGTAGTTTGCTGCAAAGAATCGCCTGAATTCTGTCTTTTTGCCAGCTCAATCTTCAGTGCAGTGATATCGTCAAGCTCTTTTTGGAGATTGTGCAGCTCATTTTCGAGAGACTTTATTGCGGATGCGTTTTTCAGCATATTGTTGTTTGCCTCTAGCTTGGCAGCATAGTTGTTGATGTGCTCTGAAGTGTAGCTCCCCATGGTGATGTGCTTTTCGATATCGTCGCAGATAAGCTTGTAGCTCTCGTGCTGCTCATAGAGTTTGGTTATTTCTGATGTGAGCTCGGATATTTTGGTGACTAAAACTCTCTCAGAGGCGATGATATCGCGCTCAGTTTTCAGGTCAACCACTGGCTCAGCGGCCACGTGCTGTGAGAGTTCTAGAGAAGATTTGAAGTTGAGTTTTCCCAAAGCGGTGTGCCCAGCGATTGATCTATTTGGTTCATTTGATTTGTTTGTTTCACTCAGTTGATTTGCTTTATCTGATCCGTTTAGATTATTTAATTCATTTAACTTATTTGGCCTATTTAATTCATTTAACTTATTTGGTCTATTTAATTCACTTGATCTATTGAATTCATTCAACTTATTTGGTCTATTTAATTCATTTAACTTATTTGATCTATTGAATTCATTCAACTTATTTGACCTACTTAATTCGCTCAGTTTATTTGATTCATTCAACTTATTTGATCTGTTTAACTCGCTGAGGGTGTTTCTTCGTGGCTTGAAGGTCACACTGGAGGTTGGTAGTTTTGAGGAGGTTCTACCTTCAGCATCAAAGGGCGAAATAGGACTGCTGATGGTAGAAGGCATCACATGATTGTCCTGGCTCCTGAGATCCTTGGTTTCAGCGGTGAAGCTGGGAACGTTTTTGCCGCTTTTCAGTGATTCTGAAGACAATGCTAGCCAGTTCTGCCTTCTGTTTTTGAAGGTTTCAGACCGTGCAAGAGAACTATTTTGTTGCAACTTGTCAGCAGAATTAGTAGTTGCAGTGGAGGCAGAATTGGGTCTCATTGAATTAGCGCTGAGTTTTGATCCACGGTCCGTCGGCGTAGTATATCCGGCCCTGCTTCTGGTGGAAACAAATGAGGTTGACAGAATAAGCGAATCACGTTTCTTTCTCCCAGTGAAGTGATCTCCATCTGAACTGGTACCTTTACTTACAGTCTGCTCCAGGGGAGATTTATGCGGCTGGGTGTGAAAGGAACCAGCAGAAGTTTCCGTATTGAGATTCAGCTTGATCTTAGAGTTTCCTGGAGCGGAAATATTAGGCCTGTATATTGATTCTGAGGGCCTGTTCTGGGTGGTGTTTTTGCCCAAATCCGATTGGTTCATGGTGGCGTAAATATGTCCAAAAAGGGCCAAAAAAGTCTAGAGAAGTGGGAAAAAAGCGGAAATAGATAGCCAAGATGGTCGCAGTGATGTTAGAAAGGTTATATCGGATTGTATAGAGCTTTTTCTGAGGTTTCTTTGGGGTATTTCTGGTTTGTTTTGAGGTTTTTGATATAGTTTGGTGCATGGTTTTCGGAGAAAAGAAATGGATGAAGCAAAAAAATATAGGTCACGTGACCAAAATACTTATCTCCGATGAGAACTGCTTGGAAAAGAGGTGTATTATTTGCGCTAAGGAGTGGCTTTGAGGCGGGGAAAACAGCAGATAAGTGTTAGCTGGAGCTGGGAAGACACAAATACGGAGGGGTTTTGCCCTCGCAGAGAGGTTCAGTGGCGCTTTCAGAGGGCCTGAAACAGGGGGGTACAAACGCTACCATGTCACAAACGCTACCATATTATCACATTTGCTACCATTTCTTTTAAAAACCGCTACCATACCCGCCTCAATGGTCACAGTTTCTCCACGTGACCATCCCATCCCATCTCATTACCTCCCAATCTAAACACATTATCAACGTCTATATATACACGAACGACTACTCCCCGCACAGCCTACTTGCTATCTCCGCTGCCCCAACCCTCGTTCAGCATCTGCTTGAACTCTCTGATGTCCTGCTCCTCTGTTTTCATCAATTCCTGGTGCTTCAGTTCCAGATCTTTGGCGCCCTGCTCTCCCAAAATAGCCCTTCTAACTTTGAACGAAAACTCCTTAGGCGTCAGAATATCGCTGCACCAGCACGTGCCGTAAACCAGCATACCAAAACTGCCCAGTGCTAGACCGGTACCAAGCCCCAGCGCGGACATAGACTCAGATTTGTAGGCTGATGGTGGAATCTTTTGGTTGCCCTCAAACAGCTTTGGCACGTACTTTCTGGCCTGTATGCTGGTGTATGTGTATCGTGCCACAACGAGGGTAAACAGAGAAACACTCATGAACCTTAGCATTTCAGTTCTTCTGCGGTCCTTGTACTGCGCAGCAAGTTCTTCTGTGCTTTTAGGTTTCTCAATAGCAGCCGGCTGTTCCGGAAGCAAAGACGATTTTTCCCCTTTTGGGACACCAATATCGGCTAAAACATGATTTTCATGCTCTCCAGCGCTTTTTTTACTCCACGGTAGCCACATTTGGTCAGGATTATTGGTGGTTTCTGGTGGGTTTTGTAGTGTGAGATTGATAAATTTATAATTTATTTTAATAATTTTTTTTAAGAAAAGTAAAAATTTAAAAAAAAAAAAACTGGCACAAGTCACGTGACCAATGCACACGTGCTGGCCGCTACCGTATCTGCACTTTTTCATCTTGAAAAACACAACAGACTTTTCAGGCAAAATCCTTCATGAAAGACCAAAAACAAGGCTATATGTGCACACCACATCTATATCCAACAGTTTAACGAGATTTAGTGGCAAAAACACAAACCAGAAAGCAGGTTTTTATGTAGTATACCACTGTTCTTATTTTAGATCTGCCGGTGGAGTTGTGGCGGAGTTAAGAAAGATGTATATTTCCTAGTTTAAAATCCGCCAAAAAAAAAAAAATAAAAAAAAAAAATAAAAAAAAGAAACTGAAACTTTTAACTTCTAATAAAACTCTAACATCTAAAACAACAAACTACACAACCCATCAGGAAAGCATATATAAGGTCGTGAAAATAACGAACAAAAATAAAAAACAATAGTGAATTAAAAAAATAAAAGTCACTAAAGTCAGACCAAAACATAAACGATCAAGATCATAAAAAGCCAGACCAAACATATAAACGATCAGACAAAGTAATAGCATTAACCATTACAACAAGATCACCTGTGTTTACCGAAACTTGCACAGAATACCACCAAAAAGAACCTATTTTTAAACACCCCAAACAACCCACTTTAAACGATGCATCCACACTTGGAAGGTGAGAGATTTGTGTCCTGCTACGAGCTTATTCAGGCACTAAATGAGTGCCACCAGAAGGCCTTTTTGAGACAGGCTGTGGGAGAGTGTAATATCGAAAAGGACTCTCTAACTAGATGCCTGCACGAGGCCAGAGTTGACGGTGTGAACCAGAACATCAACAAGTCGAAGGAGAACAACACTGTGAGAGAAAAGAAGATCCGCCAGATGAGGGAGGAAGAGTTTGGTGAGGGCGAGTATCTGAAGAAGTTGCTGCAGGAGAAGATCAGGGAGCGTGACCAGAAGCTTGCCCGGGAGAGCAATGGTAAGTAGAAAAGAAGAGAGAAGAAGTAAGAAGAACTGAGAAGATTTAAGAAGAAGAAAGAAAGATTTAAGAAGAAGAAAGAAAGATTTAAGAAGAAGTAAGAAAGAAGTATAAAAGAAGAGCATCAGGTTGATGCCTAGACTTGTAAATATGTGCGAGAAGCAGATCAATTATATATTCGCAGACCAGGCTTGCAATAGGAGCCTGGGCAGTGAATCTGAGTTTAAATAAATGAGGATCGATTGGGTTGATCGCGTGATCAGAACATGCACGTGATCACCTGACTACCACACGCACGTGATCTGTGTCAACAGCGCACCGGAGTTAAGGGCGTGTTTCCATTAGCATCTCAGCAGCACCAGCAGCACACTGGAATTAAAAGGTGGATGTCAGCAGAAGCACGTGAACAACAGATATTGGCGTTTTTCGTCAGAAGCACGTGAACAACAGATATTGGCGGTTTGCTTCACAAGCACGTGAACAACAGAAACCACGGTTTCAGGGTCCCACACAGCTGTGCCAATTCTGCAAATCCCATCATCCACAACCACCAATGAATATTTCACAATGTGCAAACCTCTAAACACGCAGCGATACCACATGTCTGTCAAAATCACAAGCCCATTCACGACTACAGTGAGCTTAAATCCGATGCGCCGCACACGATGCGGAGATAAATACATACACATCCCACTCCACTGATTCACTGTCTACTCTAGAAACACGTGCAGCCACCCGCAACCCATCTGAATGCTTCGAAACACACTTACAGCCACACATATATACCTCCTAATCCTGTCTCGTCTTCAGGTACGTCTTGGTCACCTTGTCCTTTGTGATCATGTAGACTGCGGCACCCCAACCGGAGATAGCGTCTCTGTCTGCTGCGTTCAACAGCGCCTGGGAAATGGTTTCAAAGAGGTCTTCTGGTCCCAGCTCCGGCTCATACAGGGCCTCACACATACCAAATAACTGGTCTGAAGCAGTCCCAGAAACAATAAAGTCTCTGGCCGCATCAATGCACCCAATACAGTCAAAACCCGCCACATATGGTTCGCCCGTCTTTTCGCTCAACCCAGCAACAACAGGGGTGGAGAAATATGGCCCAAATCTTTTCTCATAGAGCGTTGAGGATATCAAGTTCGCAAAAACCTCTGGCTGAATGCCTCTATTTTCCTTCAGCTTGTATAGATTATGTTTATATTTAAGATCTGATGATAAGGTCAGCGCGTCAGTGGCAAGACCTGTAAATCCGATGAAAACTTTCCCGTACTGGTGGATCTTTTCAAAGTTGTTGGCCACACCTAAAGATTGTGATCCTAGTCTCAAGTCACATGCAATTGCAACACAGTCCTTACCAGTCATTGCAACAACAATACCACCGTTTATAGTACTTGGATCTTGCTGTGACATTGTTTTATGATGTTTTAGAACGGTATTTTAAAGTTGGTGTGGTGTTTTTGGTTTATGTTTAGTTGTGTTTTAGTGTTTGATAATGTTGGGATTTTGATTTTTGGATGTAGTTTTTTTTGCCACCCACAGTGTGAGTGGAATTTAAGAGAGAAAATTTTAAACTCCGAGAGACATGGTAGCGAAAGTAAGTTGCACGTGATTGGAATATTACGGCAGTAAAATAAAGCTTCACGTGACAAAATTATTATGGGAGCGGGTTTTATTACGGTAGCGAAACAAACTTTCACGTGACTTTTCCAAACAAACGCGTAACTTCTTTTGGAAATACGCGCTGAAAGAGGTATATCTTTTTTTTTTTTTTTTTTTTTTTTTTGCCACCTTGCTCATTATGAAATCATATAAAAGGAGCACGACTTGTTCAAATCTTTTTTTATTTTCATTCCACCAAGAGCAGCATTAAATATCAGGATTCGTGTGCCACCATCACCCAGGAATGTCTACCAACAACGAGAACGAAGACTACATTGCAGAAAGCCAAAACCAGATCGGCACAGAGGCTGTGGCAGACGGAAAGATGGTGAGAACACAACTAGAGGACGACGAAGGTCACATGGACATGCAGGGTGGAGAAGACGAGGAAGAGGAGTATGTTGCGCCATCGAATTTCACCCAGCTCGACAAGCTGCTAGGAGGAAGGATCTCCAAGAACGATCTGAACAACTTGAGAGAGGCTGGATACCACACAGTAGAGTCAATTGCATATGCCATCAAGAAGGATTTGCTCGAGGTGAAGGGGATCTCGGATTTAAAAGCAGACCACCTTCTTCAGGAATCCTCCAAGTACGTTAACCTGGGTTTCACTACAGCGTCAGATTACAAAAAGGCAAGAGAGCAGCTGTTGACAATCACCACTGGTTCACAGAACTTAGATGCATTGCTAGGTGGGGGCATTGAGACAGGGGCCATCACGGAGCTTTATGGTGAGTTCAGAACAGGAAAATCTCAATTGTGCCACACCTTGGCGATCACATGTCAGCTTCCCCTCAATTATGGAGGTGCAGAGGGAAAATGTTTGTACATAGACACTGAAGGAACTTTCAGACCAGAGAGGCTAACAGAAATAGCCAAAAGATACGACATTGATCCAGATTTGGCTTTAAATAACGTTGCATATGCCAGGGCATACAATTCAGACCATCAAATGAAACTACTGACAGAAGCATCACTGCTAATGACTCAAACGAGATTTGGGCTCATCATCGTGGACTCAGTGATGGCTCTATACAGAACTGATTTTTCTGGTAGAGGTGAGCTGTCCTCTAGACAGCTGCATCTGGCCAAATTTATGAGAAGTTTGCAGAGAATAGCTGATCAGTTTGGTGTTGCCATTGTCATAACTAATCAAGTATCAGCATCTGTCGATGGGTCCATGAGTATGTATAATCCTGACCCAAAAAAACCTATTGGAGGTAACATTCTGGCACATGCTTCAACCACCAGATTATCTCTAAGAAAAAGCAAAGGAATCCAAAGAGCCTGTAAAGTCGTTGATTCTCCCTGTCTTCCAGAAGGCGAGTGTCTCTTTGCAATTTATCAAGACGGTATCGGTGATCCTAAGGTGGAGGACGAATAAGCAAAAACTGGCACAGAAAAGGACGATCCAATGTTTCTAGTAGAACCAATTGGTGTTATTTTGCGAAATTTTTATTCCTATCAACTTATAAGGGCTAGACAAATAATAAATATGAGTGCATTTTTTGAGTGGCTGTTTGTTTTGGTTCAAAGTCTGTTTACACTTTCATTTCTATTTTTGGTTGTTTTATCAAGTCCCGTTTTTATGTACAAAAAAAAAAAAAAAACAAAAAAACCCAAAAATCTTAATGATGGCCTTGCTAACTTAGAATTTGCAGATATTAGAGAAACGATGTAGCAAATACATAGAAACCAAGTAATCAGCATTCGAATACTATTTAATTTAACTGGACTTGCAAGCAAAAAATTAATACTAAAAGGAAGAAGCTATTTGTTTTTATCTTACACAGTGTATTGCCTACTGAAGTTGTTATTCTGCAGTGTATATAACGACATTTCCTCAAACATTTTTGTACCACATACTTCATCCTGTTATTACTAGAACTCAATGAAGATAAATTCATTAACAAACCTAAACTCCTTTACTAATCTTTTGCAAAATTCAGATACAGAATCATTAAGTTCCTTACTGACAACAAGTTCTCTGCAAACGTCATCTAACAGATTTGAAAATGATTCTAACAATAATGACATTGGAGAAAACAGCCATTTATCTCTGGGTAGCCAAAAATATTTTAATTGCATAACCTCACATTCCAGTGGGCTAAGTTATCATGAGAAGATAAATATGGAAACAGAAAAGGAATTTGAGGAAACAAAAGATGCTTTAAATGAAGATTTGAAAAAGAAAAACCGAGAGCTGAGTTTTGCAAAAAAAGAAAACTTCAAATTCCCAGTGGTAGAAAATCAAAATAATCTCAAAGATTTGCAAATGCTGGAAGGTACACAGCCAATTATGCTTAACCCAGTGAAAAAAAATGAGATTTTAGAAAGTAGTATAACTAATAAAAATGATAACAGCCAACGTGAGGACGATTACAATGGAGTAAAACATAAACCAGATCTTTATGATAAACTTGAGGAGAAAAACAGAAATGAAAAATCTCATGATTTAGACCATTTTACATTTGAAAAAAATATACCTGACCAAATATCAAACAATAAGAGGAGTAAATCCAATGAAAACGCTAATATTGAACGAGAAAGCGAAAGTTCAAAAACTTCCCCTCACCTTTTAGCCAAATACGATGAAATCAAATCATACAGGAAGAGACTGGAAGACTTGAAAGAACCTGAATTACTAATTGAATACATTGAATATATGCTAAAAACTTCTTTTGAGATTAGAGAAGAAAATCCAGATTTCAGCAAAAAACTCATTCAAGAAAGTTGCCATTACTTGAAAAAATTGTCAATGAAAGGATATACGAATGCTCAATATTTACTTGCTGATATTTATTCTACAGAATTATTAGGCAAAACAAATTTTAAAAAGGCTCTGGTTCTTTTCCAAACTGCAGCAAAGCATGGTCATATAGAGAGTGCTTTCAGAACAGCGGAATGTTATGAAAAAGGGCTTGGGGTGGCTAGAGATTCTAGAAAGGCAGTTGAATTTTTAAAGTTTGCTGCTAGTAGAAACCATTCAAAATCGATGTTAAAATTAGGAAAATTTTTATTCACCGGAAGTATGGGATTTAATCAAGATTATAAGACCCAACAAAACGGGATTAACTGGATATCAAGAGCATCTGCTAGAGCAGATAAATCTTGTTCTGAGGCCCCATATGAATTGGCGAAGATATATGAAAAGGGATTTCTTGACATCATAATTCCAGACCAAAAATATGCGGTAAACCTTTACATACAATCAGCATCCTTAGGTCACACGAAAAGTAACACCAAATTGGCCCAAATATACGAAACTGGTATTCCTAATATTGAGCCCAATATACTACTAAGTATTCATTACTGTACGGAAGCCAGTCAATCCAAAACTCCAGACCCACAGGCACAGTTGAAACTTTGTTCTTGGTATTTATCAGGAGTAGATGAGTTGTTGGATATAGATTTAGAGGAGTCATTCTTTTGGGCTGAAAAAGCTGCTCTATTGGAATTTCCAAAAGCACAATATACGCTTGGTAACTTTTATGAAAAAGGTGTTGGATGTAAGGCTGACAGCAAAAGTGCTTACAATTGGTATGCCAAAGCAGCGAACAATGGATACTCTAAAGCGCAGGAGAGATTAAAAAAACTAGCAAAACAATTAGAACTTGAAGTACAAGAAAAATCAAACAAATATTCATCACAGCAGGCGGATAATAAAAATCTAAAAGCTTCTGAAAGCAACAAACAGCTCACAAACAAAAAATCGGACACCACAGTAAGAACACACAGAAGTTCCAACTCATTGTTTTCCTTATCTAAAATATTCAACTCTCAGCCTGATCCCGAGGATCTGGTTTTGCAAAGTGAAATCAGCTCTGATTTCAAATCAGATACTATTAAGACGAATGGTTTAAGCAACAAAACCTCACATTTGACTCGAAGAAGTGAAAAGGTTAACATTGAAACAGAAACAATGATTATAAAGGAGTTAAAGCGACAGGGTACGGGCCCTTTGAAAAGCAGTAATGTAACTGCAGCTGTACCAGAGAAGAACCCAGTGAAAACCAGTACTGTAACTACAGATTTACTGGAGAAGAACCCAAATGAAACCAAACCAGTATCCACTAGATCCCATTTTGAAAAAGATGAAACAGTTACTTCAAAAGCAACTACAAAAGAGCGGTTCCTTAAATCAAGAAAGTTAGCAAGAATTTTAAAGTTTAGGAAATAACCAAAAAAGGAAAAACAAACAGACTTCCCATATTTGGTCTACTGCTTCTACTTAGCTTATGAAACTTATTTCAATGATAAATATATATCTATATGTTTGTCGTTTTTGAAAAGCAAATACTATTTTGTTAAGCATACAGCACCTCAACAACTTAAATCAGAAACTTACTTACTGATATTAAAGATCTTTAATTTGAAGATAGTATCATTGATAGTTTGGTCTTCATCAGCAATGGCATCAACCTTAGATTCATCCAACTTTTCAACTTCAGATCTGACAGTTTTAGAGATCATAGAGTAGTGTTCAGAAACAACCTTGTCGAATTCAATAGTGTCTTCTAAAACTTTGTATTGAACCACGACATCATCAGTTGCCTCTAAACCAACTTTCTTTCTCAACTTTTGGATTCTGTTAATGATTTCTCTGGCTAAACCTTCAGTCTTTAATTCATCATAGATGTTGGTATCCATTATAATCAAAACATCCTGAGAAGTTCTTGCGTCTTGGCCGTCATTGATTTCAGAAGCAGGTAATCCTCTGGTAACAGTTAAGTCACCAGCAACTAATTTGATACCAGAAACTTCAACTTCACCATTAACCTTGTAGGACTTGACTTCATCAGAAGTTAATTTTGGCAAACCTTCTTTGACCTTCTTCATATCCTTCTTTAATTTCTTACCTAAAGTTGGCCAGTCAGCGAATGCTTTGTATTCAACTTTGTATTTTTCTTCATCACTTGTGATGATGAAATCTCTGACATTCAATTCTTCTTGGATGTAGACCTTCAAACTTTCAACATCCCTTAGATAGCTTTCATCATCGTGTAAGATAACTAAGGATTTCAATGGAGTCTTCAATGAGATAGATTTCTTCTCTCTGATATTTCTACCCAATTCAATGACAGTTTGCATTCTGGAAACAGCCAATTCAATCTTTTCATCAAACAATTCTTCTCTGACTTGAGGATAAGACAAGAAATGAACAGATCTGAAATCTTCACCGAATTCAGCCAAAACATCATCACTGATGAACTCCTTCATTCTCAAGTAGATGTTTTCAGACAAGAATGGAGTGAATGGGGCCATGGCTCTTACGAAACTGAACAAAGCTTCAAACAAAGTGTTCAAAGCCTTTTTACAGTCCTCAACACCAAGCTCACCTTTCAATCTTCTTCTGTTGAATCTGATGTACCAGTTGGTTAGTTGGTCAATGAATTCTAATAACTTTGGAACAACGTTAAAGAGCTTATAGGCAGTCATTTCCTTATGGATATCTCCGACCAAAGACTGCATACTTGCCATCAACCATCTGTCCATGACGTTGTCAGAGATCAAAGATGGATCAAATTTGAAGTCAATGTTTTCAGATTTCTTCAACAAAGATATCTGGCCTTCCAAGAACTTGAAGGAATTCCACCATGGTAGCAACACTTTTGAAATGACTTCCTTGACACCTTCTTCCTTAAACTTCAGGGATTCAGCCTTCAAAACAGGAGAGTTAATCAAGTACAATCTCAAAGCATCAGCACCATAGGAATCCAAAACAATGTTTGGGTCTGGGTAATTCTTTAGAGACTTAGACATCTTTCTTCCATCAGCAGCCAAGACAATACCAGAAACAATACAGTTCTTGAACGGAATTTCACCAAACAAATGGGTTCCCAATACAGACAAGGTGTAGAACCAACCTCTGGTTTGATCCAAACCTTCAGAAATAAAGTTGGCTGGGACTCTTTGGTTGAATTTTTCGGTATTTTCAAATGGATAATGCTGAGAAGCGTATGGCATGGAACCAGATTCAAACCAACAGTCAAAGACTTCTTCGACTCTTCTCAAAACACCCTTTCCTTGCTTGGAAGGAATGGTGATGTGGTCAATCTTGTCTCTGTGCAGATCAGTGATGTCTTCAGTGGTGCCTGACAATTCCTTCAACTCAGCAACAGATCCAATACAAACAATTTCTTCATAGTCTTCAGAAGCCCACAATGGAATAGGAGTACCCCAGTATCTGTTTCTGGAGACGTTCCAGTCCCTGGCACTGGAGATCCAGTTAGCGAATCTCTTTTCCTTGATGTTAGTTGGAACCCAGTTGGACTGTTCGACAGAAGCCAACATCTTGTCGACAATAGGTCTGACTCTGATGAACCAGGCAGGAACTGTTCTGTAGATCAATGGAGTGTCTGATCTCCAACAGAATGGGTAACTGTGCTTGATTTGAGAAGCGACTAATAAGTTACCAGAGTCAGTTAAGTGCTTTATGATCTGTTTGTCAGCGTCCTTGACGTACTGACCCTTGAATAGCTCGACTTCGTCAGTGAACTTACCAGCATCATCAACAGGATTTGGAACAACGTCGTCTTCGGTGATGACACCGTTCTTCAAACAGGCAGTGTAATCTTCTTCACCAAATGCTGGGGCGTTGTGGACGATACCGGTACCAGAATCGTTGGAAACATAGGAGTCACCAATGATTTTGAACCCAGTTTCGCCGTAGGACTCAGTGAAATATGGGAACAAAGGCTTGTACTTGGAGCCAACCAGTTCAGAACCCTTGAACTTGGCAACAACGGTTAGTTTTTCAGCAGCTGGCTTCTTGTACAGAGTCTTCAGTAAGGACTCCAAAAGAATGAAGTTTTTCTCCTTCTTTTCATCATAAATCTTCACATATTCAAACTCTGGGTTCACACACAGAGCCAAGTTGGATGGCAAGGTCCATGGCGTGGTGGTCCAGGCAACAAAGAATGTGTTTTCCTGGTCAACTGACTCGAATCCAATGGTTACAGCTGGATCATAGACATCCTTATAGTTCTGCTGGGCCTCAAAGTTACTCAAAGGAGTGGTACATCCAGTGGAGTAAGGCATGACTTTGTAACCTCTGTAAACTTGTCCCTTTTCGTGCAGTTGCTTGAAAGCCCACCAGCAGGATTCCATAAAGGTAGGGTACATGGTTTTGTAGTCGTTGTCGAAATCAATCCATCTTCCTACTCTGCCAATGGTTTTTCTCCATTCATCGGCATATGTCGAAACAATCTTTCTACACTCGTTGTTGTAGTTTTCTAATCCATACGCAAAAACATCTTCCTTGCATGTGATGTTCAACTTCTTATCAATGATGTGTTCAATTGGTAATCCATGGGTATCCCAACCAAATCTTCTCTCAACATGGTAGCCGTTCATGGTGGCGTATCTTGGGACAATGTCCTTTGTGGTGGAAGCCAAAATGTGGCCGTAGTGGGGAGTACCGGTGGCAAATGGCGGACCGTCAAAGAAGGAGAATTCAGGCTTGTTTTCAGTCAGTTTCAATGAAGTTTGGAAGGCATCAATATCGTTCCAGTGCTTTAGGATTCTTTCTTCCTCTTTTGGGAAAGAGAACCTCTCTTCGGACATTGCGCGGTAAGGATTGCGTAGTTTGGTGAGGGGTTTAAGTAAGGATCTCGTGGTTCATAATGTGATTTGTTGTGAGTTATGTTGATGTGAATTGTGTTTTAAGATGAATATTGTGTTGATATAGTGAGAAAATTTTTTTTGGCTGAGATGAGATGGTGAGTCAAAAGTCTGGCCAAAAATGTCGGATATAAGACTCGGGTATAAGAACTCGGAGATAATGGTTCATCGGAGATAAACAGTCGGGGATAAGATTCTGTCGGAGATAGGGAATCGGGGATAAGGTTCTATCGGAGACAGCCGTTCATCGGACACAATCAGTGCCGCGAAACCGCACCGAAAAGGCACCTGGCTCTTCAACAATTCAAGCTGCCCGCCTGTACGTCACAGAGGACACTGCCACAGGCGCGTACTCGTCCTCAGAGGACCCGTAGATGTCAACCATCTCGCCCGAGCTCACATCGGAGTTTAGCTCTTCGTCGGACATAAGCTCCTCCACCTCCTCAGCATCAACATCTGCTGTTCCTGGCACAGGATCCTCATCTGCCTCTCGTGCAAGGCTGGCGAGCTGCCGTCTGGCTCTGGAAACGATGCGCTCTAACTCCGCGCTGTCGACCTCCATGCTGGCGATGCTGGTTTCAATTCTCTCCAGAAACAATGTCCATTTTGGGACATTAATAAAATGCAGCTTGTACTCCCAGTTCAGCAGCGCCCACTGCTGAAAAACAAGCTGATAAAGCCGAAGAAGATAGTTTTCGGTGTAACTCAGACTGGATAAATCCGAAGCAGCGCTTTTCTGAAGGTATTTTATCACCTCAACCTTATCTTTGCTCTTCAAAAACAGTTCTAAAACACGGTGCCAGTGCATAAAACAGCTGTAGTTCGCCAGCGTGCATCCGAGAACAAAGGACAAGTGGAGCTCGTCCAATAAGGTTGCGGTAAATCCAGACACATTCCTTTGTTTGCGAACAAGGGTCCGCAGATAGTGGCTTGCATCATCAAAATCCTGCATCTCGTGACCTGGTCTTATTGCATCCTTTGTTTTGAAGTTTATGTAAGTGAAATGCAGGAGATCATGTGCATCATTTCCCCTCGTGCTTTCCAGCACAGGACTCACTAGCTCCACATCCTGGCTTGCTACCATGTGTGTATCCACATACAATACATTCCCAGAACCTGCGGGGTTTATTATTTTGCGTAAGGCATCTATGCACGTGTTATTCAACGTCCCTGTCAAAAGATTCCAATCATTAACAGCACCCCTATGTATATCCGTGTTATAGTCGACCATTTTAAATATTGTTTGCATGTATCTGAAAGATATTCTAGACTTATCGTGCAGTTCTTCCACAACATATATCTGGTTCTCATTGTCAAAACGCAGTCTCGCGTACCTTAACTCCGTGAATATGTACCCATAGTTTCCAAATTTAGACTCGTTTTTGCTCCGCAAGGTTATAAGGTTGAATTTGCTGACGGGAAAGTTGATGATCCCCTGAACAAGTTCCTTATGAGTCAGTTCCAAGGTTACTGAGTTGTTTATGGTCAGAATGACATCTGAAAAAGAAACGGGAAGAGGGTCCAAAAATAGAACCGTTTCAGGCAAAGAAGAAATATCCATTTTAGAAACGCTTTGGGAAATTATCTACACACTTTGGGAGATTATATATAGACTTGTTTTAGTTATTTTAGAGCGCTTATTCTGCAGAAGCATTGCAGAAACGTTTCTTTTTTTTTGTGTGAGTGCAACATTTGAAAAACAGCAGCGGGTGCACGTGACCAAAGTGAAATTTTTTTGATACCCTTTTTCCTTTTTTGGTCTCAAAGAAAATTTCCCTTTTCGGACTTTTTCCAGCTTGACTGTGGCAGATGAAAAAGTTTCACTACTATTTATACTGCTGCTCAGAAAACACACAATCAATTAAAAAAAATAAGAAAACATGAAAAAAAACATAAATAAATAGAATAAATGATGTAAAACCAAGAATCAAGTTTCAGCTAGCCACGTGCTGTTTTCTGGACTTCACAGAAATGTAGGTTCCAGCCAGCCACGTGCTATTTTTTGGTCTCCACAGCAATGTGTTTTGAATGTTAGCATGGCTTTGTTAAACCTGCTAGCCACGCAATTCTCTCTGTGAGTTATTTTTATTAGTCTGCGACGGTGACAAGGAAACATCCGTTTTCTCTGTTGTCTATTTTTATCACAACAACCCACAGTTCCATTTTAGGGGCTAGATTGTTGCCAGGGAGGTTTTTGTTTTGGCTTTTAGAAATATATTCTCTTTGAAGTGATGAGTAAAATTTCAGACCTGTTCTGACGAGTGCATGACAGACAGAAAAATATTGTTCGTTTTTGAATACCTGATTTAAAGAGAATAAAAAGAAAAAAGCAAAATGTTCCTCAGAAATCCGGCAACTGGGTTGTTTTTGATATTAAACTTACTAATAACTATTGTTCACAGCAGAGGGTTTCATGTATGCGTAAATAACTGTTGCTTTTAACAGAGAGTTTTATGTTATTATAAATCACTATTCTTTCCACAAGAAAGTTTTATCTCCTTCTAAACTGTGCTAAAAAGATTCCTGTGAGTTGTATATAAATCCGCTGTTTTCGATACAGTGCACCAGCTTCAAAAAATTGCTGAAGTGAGTGTACTGGTTGCATTGCGTATGACTTTGAAAACACCAAAAGGGGAGATCAATGTTTTTGAAACTTTGCTCCTGGTATTTTTCAAATAGAGAAGTGTGATTTTGGCAGTAGCGATTACTGACATAACCATTTGTATGTGAGTCACATGACGCTTTTGAACCATTGTAATTACAGTAGCAACTATTGAGAGAAGTGAATTCAAATGGGCTATAAAGAATCATTGTTTCTTCTGCTGCTGTCACATGGTTCTGTTTATTTCCTTCATTTGGCTGGTCCAAATCTTTCAAACCCAGTGATTCTTTGGTGGATTCTATACAGTGCAGTTTTCCAACATCATCAAAAGAAAATCTGGTTCTGCAGCGGTCAAAAAGTGATTTCATTCGCCCAGAAATACCGTCCTCATTTGATATGCATTTCCTGAGCAGAATCTTGAGCTGGGCGGTTGTTTTTTTAAAGTGTACCGTGTTTTCCAAGTATTCCGCTACCAACGTCCAGAATTGATTCTCATCGTCGTTTCTGAGTAGGACGTCTTCAAATTTGATACATGCTTTTGCAATATGCACCATTCTTTTTTTTTTGCCCTGTGTCTTGTTCTTCAACGGTAGAACAGAGGTATGACCAATAATAGTCTTTGAGCCTTGTTTCTTGCCTTTTTTACAGCCAGTTGTGTATTGTGCCATGAAGAAATGAAGTTAATTTGGTTTAAAATAAATAAAAATAGATACAAATAAAATAAAAAAAGTCACGTTACTACCGGCCAATATGAAGCAGTCAGACTACTGAACGATGTACGCTGAATTGCGAATTGGCGGTTCTGTACATGTTTTCTTTCCTGGCTACGGTTTTTTTAAAAGACAAGAACTCATTTTATAAGGCAGGATATTTAATCAAACTTTATATTTAAAAAAAAAACGGAGTCTACTGTAATTTAATATTTTTAAACAGAAGTGACAGTATTGCATTTTACATTCCTGTAAATAAGTCTTTCTACTGCAACATTCTCCATTTCTCTGCTATTGTTTTCAGTTGTCTTGTGACCATAAACGAAGGAACATGTGTCTGAGAAACTTGATCTGAAGCTAAACTTTTTTAAATCTAGGATTTTTTAACCGTTAGATTTTTATTATTTTTATTTTTTTTAAAAAAAAAAAAAATGCTGGTTACTCAACATCTGTTTACCATGCAGCAATTTTTATTCAACCAATTTTAAATAAAGTAATTTTTTTGCTTTTGCATGAGACTCTTAAAATTATCTAAATAAAGTATCAATTTTGTTTGCAGATTCAATATTGATTTATCAGAAGCTTAAAATTATCTTTGCTCAAGTGAATAGTATTGAAAGAAATCAGAAAGCAAAGGTACCTGTTCAAGATATTTTTGCTGAAAAGTCTGCATTACTTGAAAAAAATTAAAAAAAACTAAAAATAAAGAAAAAGTATACTTGAAAATAAATAAAAAATTTGTCAAAAACTTCCACGTTTCTGAAAAGCGTCAGCGAATAAAAATTCTTTGTTTGCAAACTTGACAACTTTTGATGAACCCTAGATAGTGACCTTAGTACCGTTGGATAATACGGTGGTGTGATTTCTTTTGGAGGAGAATTAAAAATTTAAACCTCAAAACCGAGGTTTTTTTTTTAAAAAATATATTGTTTTACGTACCTTATATGTAGCTACTGCAGCAAACAAAAATACACGAAGGGATACTCTTAAAGCAATAAATATATCGCATTTACTTGCAAAACAGGCAGAAAGAAGTAATTTTTGGATAGTGCTGTGTATACTGGATGAAAAATAGCTGCTTAAGAAAAATAGCTGCACATTTCTTTCTTTTTTTATTTGTCTATTAGAATTGCACTTTGGATTGAGAAATACCATATTTACGTGTCTGGGATAATTCCAGTCTCATTTGCGATAATTCCAGTCT
Organism: Hanseniaspora lindneri; assembly: GCA_019649525.1. Classification (NCBI taxonomy): domain Eukaryota; kingdom Fungi; phylum Ascomycota; class Saccharomycetes; order Saccharomycodales; family Saccharomycodaceae; genus Hanseniaspora; species Hanseniaspora lindneri. Next base: position 49,479 of record JAFNJT010000041.1, read on the forward strand.
CATTTGCGATAATTCCAGTCTTGTTCTCTATAATTCCAGTCTTGTTTGCTGTATTTGTCATTCTTGTTTGCTGTAATTGGCATTCTTGTTTGCTGTAATTGGCATTCTTGTTTGCTGTAATTGGCATTCTTGTTTGCTGTAATTGGCATTCTTGCTTGTAAGTATCTGAGCCACAATTCTTTTTAAATTCAACACGTTCAGTTGCAAATAAAAGTTCAGCAAGAGTGGAAGGAACCAGTTTTTTTACTGCATGAATGAGAACAGCTTTGCAAAGAACACGCAACATTTACGCTATATGCTTTTTAAACACAAGGTATCTGCAACTGCAGGATCTACATGAAAGTAAATAAATATACACCGATGTATTTACTTTTTGCTCCTTTGATTTTAAACAGTTTACGTTAGATTTAGTGAAAAGCTCAGTTTCTATACCAAGTTTTTCACAAACCTTGGCCAGAGGTAACGCGATAAAAAACTTTAGCTGCTACCCCAAGCACTTTGCAGAAACCTTGAGAGAGGCAGTGGTACAGCAAAAATCGTTTTATTTCATAGCTGCATTGAGATTCTATGTTGACGGACACGTGAAGGTTTTATTGACACATTGCTTGGCACGAAGGTCTTGGAAAGCTGCATTGCTTATGGTGCAGCATTCAAATTTAATAACCCAAATGCATATTTTTAGCATCTTAAATAAAATTTATATTTCCCAAATGCATATTTTTAGCATCTTAAATAAAATTTTATTTCCCAAGTGCATATTTTTAGCATCTTAAATAAAATTTTATTTCCCAAGTGCATATTTTTAGCATCTTAAATCAAATTTTATTTCCCAAGGGCATATTTTTAGCATCTTAAATAAAATTTTATTTCCCAAGTGCATATTTTTAGCATCTTAAATAAAAGCTAAGCATTAAATAAAAACCAAAAAGTAAATAAAAGCTATGGAAAAGACGTTCATGAAAGTTCCATTACAAATTGTTGATTTCTCCTTTTTGTTTTTATGCATCTTTTATTTAATGCACCATCTTGAAAACAAAAGAACTTGACATCGACATGCAGAATGCAACCCGGCTGCATATTCTCGCGACATTGCAGCAGCGGTCTAGAAGAATTTTTTTTTTTTTATTCGTTCTACGGTTTTTGGTCAGGTGACTACCATAAAACGCTCACGTGCCCGGCAATTCACCACAACAATACCTCTGCAAACAACCCACTGAAAAACAGCAACACTAGCACAATTATTTTTTGGATGTCTTAAATTATTTTTCTTTTGTTTATAAAAAAAATGAATTTTTGATAACGTAAATCTCATCAATTCATATAGTATATATCAACGGATTTATTTCTTAGCAGTTAATCTCTTTAAGTAGAAGGCTAATTCTTCACCTTCCAAGATGTAACCATCACATCTACCGGATTGACCTGGTCTAGAAGAGATACAGGCGTATAACTTACCAGAGTTGAATTGGTGTTCAACAGCGGCTTCAATCTTGGCATCAGCAGCTCTGGCGGCAATCTTCTTTTCGACAGATCTGGATTTGGTGGAAGTTTCTTCTTCAGCCTTCTTTTTGTTCTTACCTAAAGCTTGACCGTAGTGAGCTTCGTACCATTGCTTGAATGGAGTGGCATCAACTTGAACGATAGCAGCCTTGGTTAAGGTGTTGGTTCTAACTAATTCGTTGTTAGATGGGTGGTAAACGACGGTAGCAATTCTGGTCTTCTTGGCAATACCTTCGGAACCCCAGGAGAAGTTACCGGTTTCAACTCTTAAAGCTCTGAATTTTTGGTTACCACCTCTGGTTCTGACAGAGTGAATTCTCTTTGGACCAATCTTGGTGTTGGCGGCTTGTCTACCTAATTCAAATTTTCTTTTCTTTCTGAACTGAGCTCTTTTAGCACCAGTGTTGGATCTTTTGTGTCTGGAGTCACGAGAAATACCCATTTTGATTTCTGTTTTTAATTTGATGAAGTGAAAATAAACAAGAATAAAATTGTTAGTAAAAAACTGGTTCTCATACATTTATGCTTTCCCATAAAGGATCACTGTCCTGGTTGTTTTGTGCTTCCATGTAAAACCACTGAAAGTATCTCAGAAACCTTATTTATCAAATCTCCTGTCAGCTGCACTGCACCACCCTGAATATAAAGATGCGCTCTAAATAGTTAATATCCTACTTCACTGAACGCTCAAATAATCGCTATAACTCATCCACAACAGAATAATTCCTCACAGTTCTCCTTGAATATAATGTTTCTTCACACTTAACTTCCAAAATGTAGTTATTTAATCTCCATTGTAAACTTCTTTCTTTGCAGCGTTTTTAATATATGTGTCCTACTCATCATTCTGCTATAAATCAAACTTCAGGTACACATAATGTTCTACTTAAAGCCATCAAAACAATCATTCAAACGTGATCTAAACTTAACTTATATGCTAATATATCGTATCTTACATACACTTTATTATTGAGTTGGTCGTGGTTTTAACACTTTTAATTGTCATAATTATTATTTTACTACCATATTTATTACTGTTCCCACCAAAACTGATACAGTGTATTGAGAATTCAGGTGAAGCGATTTGGAATAAATCAGGAAACCTTAGTTTTGAAAGAAAAAAATAGGAAAAAAATAAAATTTCAGAGTAAAAAAAAAAAATATTCTTTAGAAAATAAACTGGGACTGTTTTTTTTTTCTGTAGCAGAATCTGGATGGGCTCAAAAATAAAAAAAATTAAAAAAATGCAAAAAAAAAAAATTGCAAAAAATAATGTAACAAAAATATCAACATGGTCACATGACATTCAAGTTTTTTTTTTCTTTTTTTTCTTTTTTTTTTTTCCCGAAATGTTCCGATTAAGAAGTTATAATAGACAAACAATTGTAAATAAAATGATGAGCTGATACCAAGAAATACTCTATATAAGCACCAAAACAACACCCAATATATCCCAAAATGTCAACTTTTTACGACGAAATTGAGATAGACGATATGAGTTTTGACGATGCCACCAAAACTTTCCACTACCCATGTCCCTGTGGGGACAGATTTGAGATCTACATTGATGATCTGTACTTTGCACTGGAAGATCTGGAAAACTCCGGCGGAGATCTAGCGGCCGACGAGCTGTCGAATATAGCAACATGTCCGAGCTGTTCGCTGCAGATTCTGTGCATTGGGGACCTGCAGGATGTGGTTGACATATACGAAAAGTACGATATTGCGCTGCCAAAATAGAGCGTTTGGTTCCGCAGCGGGGATAAGCAGCAGATTATTGGATGAGGGTCATGTGATGAGATGTGATATGAGCATGAATGCGGGTTTTGGTACAATTTTTGAGATCTGTGGATCGGAATAATGCGCTTGAGTGTGGAGGTTGTGGTTGTTTCTGCGGTTTGGATGAATGGATGGGCGGTCTGATTGTCGGACTTATGGCTGTCGGACTTATGGTCACGTGGTCAATTTTTTTATTGCCGCAGCCGCAGCCGGAAGTGATTCATATATACCACAGCGGCGCTGCTTTTGCAAGCAGCTTTCTTTTCAGGCCATTGAGCGCTGCAACCAACCATTCATTAGCGCTAAACAGAATCTTGCCTGTTTGCTCCTAGAACCTGTTTATCTGTCGTATCTTGTGCACACCATATCTCCGCCCAGCTGTGTGTCACGTGCGCCCCACGTGACTGTTTTAACCCCGACAAACACATTTAACATTTTCAGTTTTCGTGATTTCGATTTTTGATACAGCACATAAAAGTATCAGCAAGCATATAAAGAGCTGCCAGTAGCCGCCGGTAGATGTGCTGAAATTTGCGTGAAACAAGTAGTTGCGTTCAGATATAATTAAAAATAATAAGTATAGTTAACTATAAGTAAATATAACTAAATATAACTAAATACAATTAAATATAGGTAAATATATTCAAATACCACCAAATATAGCTAAATACAACCAAATATAACTAAATACCACCAATTATAATCAACTATAAGCAAATATAGCTAGCCAACAACTAAATATAGGTACATACAGCCAGAAATAGTTAAATATAGCCAAATACAACCAAGTATAGTTAAATATAACTGAATACAGCCAACTATAGTCAAGTACAACCAAATACAACCAACTATAGTTAAATACAACCAAATACAACCAACTATAGTTACTTACAACTAAATACAATCAACTATAGTCAAGTACAACTAAATATAGTTAAATACAACCAACTATAGTTAAATACAACCAAATACAGCCAACTATAGTTACTTACAACTAAATACAATCAACTATAGTCAAGTACAACCAAAAACAACCATCTATAGCTAAACACAACCTAATGTCAAAAGCCATCGCCGTCAAAAGACTCGCCAAGGAGTACAAAGACGTCAAGAAGAACCCGGACAACCTCATTGAGGTGAGGTTTCTGGACGACAACATGATGACCATCTACTATCTCCTCACGGGATCACCTGACACGCCGTACGCTGGCGGATCATACTTTGGCTGCATCAAAGTCAAGGACAACTATCCCTTCTCGCCACCATCCATCATCATGATCACCCCCAACGGCAGGTTCCTTGAGAACACGAGAATCTGTTTATCCATGTCAGATTTCCACCCAGAATCCTGGAATCCCGCATGGACAGCGACAAGAACGATTCCCATGGCGCTGTTGTCGTTTATGAACTCTGAGGAGCGTGCTTCAGGATGTGTGAGCACATCAGAGGAAGCCAGAAGAGCTTATGCCCGAAAATCCATGGACTGGAACTGCCAGAACCTGATATTCAAGAAGGTATTTGGTGATAAAGTCAAAGAGCACGAGGAGCAGAAAAGAAATGGTGGAAATAATGGCGGAAAGAATGGGAGTGAGACCGCAGGAATAGGTGGTTTTTCTGGTACAGAGAAGAGTGTATTAGATTGTGAGGTTAAGCCACGTGAAGAAACCCAGGAAACTGGGTCTTCTTCTGAAACTGGGTCTTCTTTGGAGAATAAAGAACAGGATTTTCAGCAGGACGGCGAGGTGGACTTTGAGGATTCAATCCGGATCCAGGAGTCGGCAAAGGCAGGCAGGAACAGCAGGGAAAGCAGCTCGAGTGCTGTTCTGGTTGCTGGGCTCGTCGTCGTTCTGGTTGCTGCGTTTTTTGTCAAAAAGATCTGATTAATGCGTGTTTCTATGTGTGGATATGTGCTAATTTGAGTAGTGAGTGAGTATTTATATGTAGCTTAGGGCCAGTGTGAGTTGATGAGTGAGTATTTCCTTGTGTGGGTTAATGTGAGTAGTTAATGAGTACTGTGTGAGTAGTCAATGAGTAGTGAGTGAGTAGTTAATGAGTAGTGAGTGAGTAGTTAATGAGTACTGAGTGTGTAGTTAATGAGTACTGAGTGTGTAGTTAACGAGTACTGAGTGAGTAGTTAATGAGTACCGAGTGAGTAGTTAACGAGTAGTCAGTATTCCCCTTTGTAGATATGTGAGCAGTGAGTTGATTAATGAGTGTTCCCCTGTGTATCTATGGGCAGTGTGAGTTTTGAATGATTATTCCCTTATGTAGGTATGTGCTGGTGTTGTGCAAAGAGAGATACATCAAGTAAGTGTTGTGCTAAGTGAGATAATTCAAGTAGGCCTTATACCAAGTGTGCACCAGTTGATGTGGATTTACAGGTGGGGCCAGTGGTGGTCCTGAAACCGCAGCTCAAACGCTACGTAAACATGTGGTTGCTGGGAAATAGATGTTTCTCTAGAGCTGTAGCTATAAGTTAGCATAGATTTTTGTTCACAGAACTGCTAGTTTACACAACTGTTGGTTCATGTGAGCACAGGGTCCTAGGAGCAGTTTGTAGAAGTACCAGAACAACTGAATATAGCTGCTGCAGTTGTTTTTGCCGGCGAGTGTGTTGCTGGAACAAACAGATGTTGTCCCAAATAGGTATTCTCGCATCTGCCTGTTTGGACACACTATTGGCGCACATCACTGCCAGCACCAACTGATAGTTGTAACGAATTTGAGGCACACTGCAGCACAGACTGATAGATATATAAAGTTCTAAAGGCACTGAACCACAGGAGTCTTGCACAGCGGTAGCAACCAGTGTCCTGCCATGGGGCTGTGTCGCTCAGAGCACTGTTTTATATACGAGTGCGGTGCAGTGGTCACGTTGCTCTTCTACCTCCAGTTGAGCATTGTTGAACTCACTTTGGTGCAGTGCTTTTCAGGTGCGAGATCGAGCCTGAGTTGAGGCAGCCCAGAGTATAGTTCACTTGCTCTTCAGACAGGCTACTGTTTCGCTCTGTTTTCTCTAAGAGCACCAAGCACATTGACCTGCTTTCAAACCACCACATTACATTAAACTGCTTTTCAAACAGTCACATTACATTAAACCTGCTTTTAAAACCACCAATTACTTCACAATTGTTCTACTTTACTGGAAATTGATCTACTTTAAGCACAACAGCTCTACTTTACGCACAACAGCTCTACATTACTCACAAATTTATCTCAAACCACCACATTACTTCACCGCTGCTCCACTTTGCTCACAAGTGCACTACTATACTTAAAAGTTGGTATCAAAAACTCCACAACTACTCTGCTTCATTCACAACTGCTCTACTTTGCTCACAATTGCTTTACTTTATTCACAACTGCCCTAAATTACTTTAAAACTGCTCAAGCTTCAACACTATCTTCCCTCTGGCGCGCTGCGACTTCAACTTTCTGAACGCCTCAGCATACTCCTTCCACTCATAAACCTCGCCCAAATAGCATGTCAAACTCCTTGTTTCATCATTCGTTTGCTGGTTCTGAATCAGATCCTGCGCTTCAAGCAGCAGATTGATGTCGTAGGTGAAGTCAAACTGGAACTTGTAGTAGTAGAACTTCCAGAAAGTAGACGACCACGACTTGAAACTGTCCACTGAGCTGCCATAGTAACTTTCAGGGTAGATATCAGTGGAGTAATTAGAAATAAGAGAGCCAACTGTAGTGATGAAGTAGCCGTTTGTTTTGACCAATTCGTTCGAAAAAGAAAGGTACTCTTCACCACCAACGAAATCAAACACATACTTGTACTTCCCAAACGTCTTCACAATGTCCAGAAGCTCTTTCTTGTGATCATTGTCATAATAGTTAACAAAGTTCCAGTTGCGCTCCTCCCAGTTGTAGAAAAAGTTCTTCAAAAAGGTGCAGCTGTCATAAGAGGCAATGATAGTCACGTTTCTCACATTCACCTGCTTGTTCAAATATTTCAACAGCATGATTGATGTGTTGGTTGAACCACCAATGACAAGAATGTTGGCATTGTTGGATTTGAAAGTGTCAACTTCCTTGTACAGAATGTTCCTGAAAATCTGCAGGACTGTCAAGAGATTGAAAATGGACCCTGCTGCAGCCACACTGCTCATCTCCACGGGCTGTGGAAGAAGAAGGTGTTTTTTGAGGTTGATTTTAATGCATGTTTCCATTGTTCCGTTGTGGATATCATAGTAAACCCCCATAACTTTTTGTCCCACAGCAAAAGTCAGATCCTTGTCCATGGAGTCGGATATCTCAATGATTTCCCCCGAAAATTCGATCCCCAAACACGTTTCTGAGTTGAAATCAACGATACTGTTGCTGTAGGCATAATCAAAACCATTTTTGATCTTCCAATCAAGCCCATTCAAACCTACAAAGTGGACCTGAATTATGGCCTCATTTCTTTTCAATTTTTTGCTTATTTTGTGGTCGTAGGAGAAATCGAACTTCTGAATGGGAATGTTGTACTGCAGACGCTTCGTAGGAACATATTTAACCATTCTGAGCGGTCTGGCCTGTCTTTTTAGGCCAGTTTCTTGCTGGGGAAGAGGTTTTGGATCGGAGCTAAGGTATCCTCTGGATGGTTTTAAATGGGACATTTCTCGATTCTGATTGGTCTACTGGGTTGGGTTTATATTGGTGAGGTAGTTGTATATGTTTTTGGTAGAGATTATGTATATATTTTGTAGAGATTATGGGTGTTAAGTTGTGATTTTCTGGCGTCTTATTTTGTTCAGAGTAAATTGTGGGAAAGTTGTGTCCTGGGATGCTTAACTCCGCGTCCGTTTTTGAAAGAAATGTGGGAAATAATACGACAAAGCACGTGACATGTGAAAATTTGGATCTCAAAAAATGGTTATCTTTAAGGATTACTTGATTAGGAAATAGGCAAATAAGCTGTTACAAGATGTTAAAAAGCTGGTCACAGGATCTGAAAACTGTGTTTACTGTGTGGATTGAATGAATTTGTTAGTTGAGTTTTTAACAGGTGCGTTTTTTTGATGCAAATCTGCTTGGATGTGTTGTAGCTGGAGATAGTCGTATTGTGATGGTTAAACTATTGAGTTTTAGTAGATTTAAGTTCTGGTTGTGTATTTTTGTATATATTAAATATTCAGTTTTGATGCGTTTTGGGATTTACATGTTCCATTTCATTTTTTATCTCTTTGTTACTAATTTGAATATTCATCCGATGTTTTACGATCTTTATTCATAATTTGAGTAATCATAAAAAAATTATGATCTTTATTGATAACTTGGATAATCATCAGATGGTTTACTATCTTTATTGATATTTTGAATAATCATCAGATGGTTTTATCAATTGTATTTGTAATTTAAATAATCATAGAATATTTTACGATCTTTATTCGTATTTTGAATACTCATAAAATATTTTAGGATCTTTATTCATTTTGAATAGGCATCTGATATTTTCATTATGTTTATTGATATTTTGAATAATCATAGAATATTTCACGCTCTTTATTCGTATTTTGAATAAGCATAAAATACGTTACCATCTTTATTAAGCGACGCGTTATTCATTTAGACAGCTAAAGTATTCACTTCTTCTTTCCAGTTGTAAGTTTTATTATATGTGGTCCTGTTTTAACCATATTTGTCTAAACTCTCTCTTTAGAATCAACTCTGGAGCAATTAGCAGGAATCAATCGACATATTTAAAGAACGCAGTGCTGAGAGAAACGTAACTTTAGTGGCTTACTGCGTTAATGAGTTTGCAAGTATAGAAATAATAATAGCAATAATTAATTACCTAAAATCAAAAAAGCAAAGCAAAACATTATCTACTTGTTAGAAATCCGATGGCTGAACTGATCATTAATTAGCAGTAAGTAATAGGGTGATATAGATCACATTATTGTTGAAACTAGGATGATCTCAAGTAGGATTGTTTCCGAAATCTGTGCGGGCAAATACAATATAGTCAAATTGACGTGAGGGAGGACTATAGCAGTGAATCAAACAGGCCTGTGGAAGTGTACTGAACTATTAGATAAGGAAGTTCATAGTTCTGAATGAAAACAAAAATATATGATGCTGTGAAAGTAAAACTGAAAAATAAATGATTTAAATGAGTACATTAAATAAATTAAATTAAATTCAGCAACTACATAAAATTAAATAAAATTAAGTGAATAAATAAAATTAGATCAAATTAACTAAATAAAATTTAAATAAATACAATTAAATTTAAGTGAGTTAAATTAAATTCAGTAATAAACTAGATTGAATTAGAAAAGAATTAAGATAAAAACTATTCAATATGCACAGCAACAATCAATAAAACAAATAGTGAGCGCAAACAACTCTGAAAATACTTCCCTAAAAGATCACAACTCCCAGAGAGTGAATCTTCAATCCAATTGAAGCGGAATTCACATCCAACTGTGTGTGATCACGTGACAGTGCCGATTGAGTCGCATAGCAATTCCAAAGGTGCCAGCGTTCAACAATAAATAAAGGGAATTGCCCTATTAGGCAAAAACTCGGCTATGCCCTGATATGACTCGTATACTGATATCAGCCATATATAAGTAGTCCTCTCCGAATGAAAGTTTCATATGTAAACACTAGCATAAATACTGTATACAGGGAATGGCATTTCCAACCCTCGTGACCACGATCCCGAGCTAGACTAAACACAAGCAATCACGTGCGGGACAACAACAACCAAGCGCTAATCAGGGCGCCACTGAATACACACACACAAAAGTGTAAAATCAGCCACTGAATGTACAGATCAGGTGTAATATTAGCCACTGTACGTCGTTATTTCGGACATCTCCGAAATCACGTGACTTTTTTTCTTTTTTTCTTTCTTTTTTCTGCACGTGACAAATCCTCCAAAAACTTTTTCCATCAAATCTACAACTTCTTCTCAAAAATTCAACTCACAAATATCAAAAACTAAACTCTCAACTCTCAAACTTTAACACCATATATCTCTACAGAACCACCCCACAACCAACCTTATATCCGCCATGTCCTCCAACAGCATCAAAGTGCTAGCGGGAAACTCTCACCCGCAGCTCACCGCCAAAATCATCGAGAAACTAGGCCTATCAAAAACAAATGTTTTTGTTCACAACTACACCAACAGGGAAACATGTGTTGCAATTGCCGAGAACATCAGAGATGAGGATGTGTACATAATCCAGACTGGAATTGACCACGCAGATCTCAATATCAACGACTACCTGATGGAGCTGTTGATAATGGTGCACTGCTGCAAAACTGCTTCAGTAAGGAAGGTCACATGTGTTATTCCAAACTTCTTCTACGCCAGACAGGACAGAAAGGATAAATCCAGATCTCCAATCACTGCTAAGCTTGTCGCTAATCTGCTAACCACTGCAGGATGTGATCACGTTATCACCATGGATCTACATGCCTCTCAGATCCAGGGTTTCTTTTCTATACCAGTTGATAATTTATATGCTGAACCATCTACTTTAAAGTACATCAAGGACAACTATAACGTGAACCAGAAGGATTTGATTCTTGTGTCACCTGATGCGGGCGGAGCTAAGAGAGTCGCTTCTTTGGCTGACAAGCTAGATCTGCAGTTTGCATTGCTTCACAAAGAAAGAGCTGTTGCTAATGAAGTTTCAAGAATGGTTCTTGTCGGAGATGTTCAGGGGAAGAACTGTATTCTGATCGATGACATGGCAGACACGTGCGGTACGCTGTGCAAAGCTGCTGAGATTCTGAAGGAGAACGGTGCTAAGGAAACTATTGCGATGGTAACACACGCAATTCTCTCCAACAATGCGCTTGAAAGAGTCAAAAATAGTGAACTCAAGAAGCTGGTTTTCACCAACACCAATCCTGTTTCTGAAGAGGACAAGAAGAACTACAGCGACTCCATTGATGTTATTGACATAAGCGGCACGCTGGCTGAGGCCATCAGAAGGCTGCACAACGGTGAGAGTATTAGTTATTTGTTCACTCATGTGCCTTTTTAGAAATGAAATATTAAGTTAAACATAGAATATGACGTTTTTTATATAATTGTTCTTTAGTTGTCATTGAGTATTGTTAACGGTGAGCTTCAAGTGTTGGATTTGTGCTGTGATTATTGTATGAGCTTCAATTATCGTATTTGAGCTTTACTTATTGCAGTTAATCTTTGCTTATTGTATTTGAGCGTTGAAATCCGGTTGTATTTTAGGTTCGGCATGTTCTTTGACAGTCATTGAAGTTTCGGTTATAAGATTAGCCTGCGGTATTTGATGTTTAGACCTGTTGTGATGTTTTTACGGGTAAGTGTATTCTGTGGTGCTTGGTACCAAATTTTAGACTAGAAGACCCAGTGCACGTACATATATGCTACTTAAAAATGAGTATACTATAGATATTTTACGTGAGTCCGATGATACTGCACATATATTAGATTGTTTAAAGAACCAAGTTACTGATATTATGCTCAGAGTTCAGCTGTTGTAAATGAAGTACTGACTAGGTTTAGATAAGCTTGGTGACTGCAGTGGCTAGTACGGCTTTTTGGAACAACTGAAAGTAGTTTTTGTGGATTACACGAAGCTGACGCCAGCGTCCAGTAGAAGGGGTTTGTCTTTGATATGTAAAAGTGGTTTGTCTTTAATACTTGACAGTGGTTTTTTCTTATTATTTAACAGTGCTTTATCTTTAATACTTGACAGTGGTTTGTCTTTAATATTTAACAGTTGTTTATTTTTATTATATAAACTGGTTGTGAATTTCCACTATATAAGCAAGTGTCGTCCACGTATGCTATACTCATTGGCTATAGACCTAGCAGATAGAAAATTGGTTGTATTCCTGTTTTGAATAAGTTGCAGAAGAACTAGAAATCTAGGCACATGAATACCTGATATCCGCCTAAAGAATCCAGTCACTAAGATCAAAAGAAGCAAATAAAAGTTGCAAGTATCCAAGCAATAGACTCAAAGAAAGGCTTCAAGTGTGTGTATACTTTATACAAAACTAGTAGTACTTTTTTACCTTGCTCAGGTTTCATTAAACAAGTTACAATAATTCAAGTCTTTGCTTTTCTTTTTTAGTTCTGCTTTTAATAGCTGAGGCGATTACATCATCTTTACACATTCCTGTCTTAAAAATAGCATAGAAAAAAACTATGGTTTGTATAAAAAAATTAGAATAGGTAAAAAGGTTTATTGATGTATGTGAGAACATAATCAGCATAGAAAATCATGTCTTCTATTAAAAACAACTTATTTCAAAACACCAAGACATAATGTAAACACTGTTCTATACAATGTAAAACACGGATCTGATGGAAAAGCAGTTTAAACAAAACATTTCAGCCTGAAAGAAAGTATGCTAAAAATAGTTTGTTTTGAAACATTCTTAACACTGTTTGGTGTAGCCGTTGTACAACAAGATGTATCGCCAAACATCAGCATGCTGAAACAAATAATAAATCAGCAAGGTATACTTCTGTTAGCATGAAGTACAAGAAAAAAGGGTACCCAGATAGTATCGTCACTGTGAAAAACTGATTACAAGTACTGGAACAATTACAGCTAACCACGTAGAAACAAATACCAACATGTTTGAAGAAGAGTAAAAATTAAAGATAAGCGTGTAGGAAAACAATAACTGTAACGATAAGAAACATTTAAAAAACTAGAAATCTAGAATAAAAGTTACACAGAATTGAGTGAGAAAAGATACCAATCACGGTTATACAAGCAAGATTGTACAAAGCAGACAGCAGTATGCATAATTTGAATGGAATGAAGCAGCAGCATTTCAAGCAAAAGTTAAAGTTAAGTCCGATGTGTGGTATGAATGGAAATCTTACGCATAAATAGCACATGAGTATCATTAAGTAAGTGTAGATGTAGATTCAGTGGAATCACAGGAAGGATAACAGTAATTAGATGTTAGGCACGTGATGCGTGTTGCCAGAACGGCAATTGCCGAAATAATATGCTTATCAGTGACGCTGTACTGGCTTACAATTCACATCAAAGAGTCGTGAAAATAGTTTCTCCGTAAAAAAACAGGCGCATCCAACACCAATATTTGCCAGTGATCGTCTTTCTTTCAGTCATTCTTGTCTGGTTTAATGTCCCAAACTGGTGTGCACGTGACTGGTTTGGTCACGTGATGTTCTTGGAGTAACCATAAGTCCGACCAGCGGCAGGTATTTGCTAATTAACATCTGAGTGAACAAATTCTATCTAGACTCAAAAAGTACCCTACATGTCATTTTAACCTTCTAGGCACAACCACAACAAAGCAAACAGCTGGAAACGCGGTCCTTATACCCGACATGACGTGAGTCACATGACCACATATACCACGTGACTTATTATTTTTTTTTTTTCACAATCACCAAATTCAAAATACCCAACTCAATTCCTGAAAACCAAAACTTTATTTAAAAAACACCACCAAATCCACCATCAAACCACCATATTTTACGCTATAATTTCGCTATGGAGCAGCCAAGTTTACGAGATTCATACAACAAGTGGCAGCAGCAAAAAAACGCCACTTCAGCCGATTCTGCAGCACCAAATGCGTCAGCTGGACGGTTCACCAATCTGTGGGGATCACTCCCGCTGTACAACCAGGATGTTGCCGCCACAAGCAGTGAGCCGGGCTGGTACGATGCGCTGTCGATGTGGGAGAAGTATTCGCTCTTTTTCATCATGTTTTTAGCCTCCTGTTTCTGTTTCACTGTCTGTATTCTGCTTCTCCCAGTACTGACACTGAAACCAAGAAAGTTCGCGCTACTTTGGTCCATGGGATCTTTTCTGTTTATAACCTCCTTTGGAGTTGTCCGTGGACCATACACGTATGCCAAGCACCTCTTTTCCAGAGAGAGAATGGCGTTTACGGTGTCATTTCTGCTCAGTTTTGTAGCAGTTATTTACTTCTCGGTTATAGTTCAGAGCTCTGTTATGTCCGTCGTGGCCATCCTTGTTGAGAGTGTGACGCTGGTGTACTATGTGGTGAGCTACTTCCCGTTTGGGCGAGGTGCGCTGGGGTGGATCAGTTCTGTTGGGATCAGTTCTGCCCGTGGTGCGTTGAGAATATAGATTTCTGCTTAGGACTGATAGTTTTCTGATAAGAAATGATAGTTGTATAAGAAGAAACGGTAGTTATATAAGCGGAAATGGTTTATATGAGAATGGTCACGGGACAAAGTATGAACCTGTCACGTGATAACGAGTGTCATTGGATATAACGACGCTCTGCCGTGGATATATCCACACTTGTGTCTGTTATTGAATGGCTTTTCTTAGCACTGCAGTTGTACTGCAATTAACCGCTTGTATTTAGTCTAGCACGTGATTGTGGCTGTGATGGTTAGGCATTACATTCTCTGTATAAACAATAAAACGAAGTTAACAAAGGATAAGTTATGGACGAAAGAGGAAATATTTTGTTGCAAGGTGAGTTTAGGAACGTAGAGCAGGATAGAAAAGAAGGACGGTTCTTGTATGTAAAAGTATGTATATTGGTACAGATAACTGAGGGTGATTTTGTTCTATTTCACGCACGTGTTCCTCGGATAAGATTAAGTTCTATCAGTTTTATGGCAGGAAGTGGTAGTTTTCTACAGTGTAATTGTGGTTATATAATAGGCAACAGTGGTTATATGGGGGAAATGATGGTTCTCTAAAAAGAACTGACCGTTATATGAGAAGAACTGAAGGTTATATAAGAGGAGATGGCAGTTATATAAGAATAAAAAACTTTTCAGCTGAGAAATGGTAGTTGTATAAGGGGAGATGATACTTATGTAAGATTGAATGTCAGTTATATAAAAGAAAATGGTGCTTTTCTGCTGAGTAATGATGGTCATATAAGAAGAAATGGTGGTTGTATAAGAGGAAGTGATAGTTATATAAGAAGACATGACACCTATATAAGAGGAAATGATAG
Organism: Hanseniaspora lindneri; assembly: GCA_019649525.1. Classification (NCBI taxonomy): domain Eukaryota; kingdom Fungi; phylum Ascomycota; class Saccharomycetes; order Saccharomycodales; family Saccharomycodaceae; genus Hanseniaspora; species Hanseniaspora lindneri. The sequence continues at coordinate 64,698 of JAFNJT010000041.1, forward strand.
TCATATAAGAAGATATGGTAGTTGTATAAGAAGATATGGTATTTATATAAGAAGACATGCGACTTATATAAGAAGACACGACACTGATATAAGAAGACACGACACTTATATAAGAGGGAATGATAGTCATATAAGAGGAAGTCGCAGTTGTATAAGAAGATATGGTAGTTGTATAAGAAGAGAATATAGTTATGTAAGCAGAACTGGTATTTATATAAGAGGAAATGATAGTTATATAAGAAGACATGACACCTATATAAGAAGACATGACACCTATATAAGAGGGAATGATAGTCATATAAGAAGATATGGTATTTATATAAGAAGATATGGTAGTTGTATAAGAAGATGTGGTAGTTATATAAGAAGGTGTGGTAGTTATATAAGAAGGTGTGGTAGTTATATAAGAAGATATGGTAGTTGTATAAGAGGAAATGTCACTTTCTGCTAATAAGTTACTGTTTTTCTTTTCCAGTTGTGGTTTCGTCAGCAAAGAATCACATGGCGTCGTGGTATGAAGGAAGACCATTTCGCTCGTCAGAACCAAGAACTGGCGGTTTGTGAGTTGTGAGAATCCCCAGTGGTTGGTCGGAAACACCAAGCACAGAATCATCGTCGCTGCTGCTCTCGTCGTCCAGGAGGTCGGCAGAAAGTCTCAAATTACCACCAGAAAGTGTCACGTTACCGCCAGATCGTCTCACAGCACTATCAGAAACTGTCAAATCATCACCGGGAACTCTCACATTGCCTCCAGTAGCTCTAATAGCATCACCACCAGTAAATCTAATATCACCACCAGTAACTCTACTATCACCACCAGTAACTCTACTATCACCACCAGTAACTCTAATATCACCACCAAAATCACTCACATTTCCACGTGATATTCCCACACCACCGTATACTCCCAGCAACCCTCCAAACGAAGAAACAACAGGCGGGGAATTAGGAACACTCACTGCGTACTCAAAGTTCGGCGGCGGCATCAGCCTATCCTGCAACTTACTCAGTGCAACCTCATCAGTCATGGCGGTTGTGTAGGACGGCAACTCCATTGTATCAGCCTCACACAGCTCCGACAGAAGCACGATTGGTGTGTCGATTACGACCTCAAAGTGCTTGTACTCCTTGGTTACTGAGTTCACCTGCTGCGAGACTCGCAGAACGAGCTCCAGTTTGTGCTTGATCTGGATTCGGTTGAAGCTCGTGCTGGACGCGTACAGTCCTCGTAAAGGCCGCTTCTGAATGGTTGTGAAGTGCACGGGGACGTTTGAGGAGGATGTGATGAAGTTCGTGGGAACGTCGGTGCGGTTGTTTGAGTCTGGGATGTAGTTTTGTAGTGGTTCGTTTTCAGGATGCAATCGATCACGTTCAGGATGTAATTGATCACGTTCAGGATGTAATCGACCACGTTCAGGATGTAATCGACCACGTTCAGGATGTAATTGATCACGTTCAGGATGTAATCGACCACGTTCAGGATGTAATAGATCACGTTCAGAATGTAATCGACCACTTTCAGAATGTAATTGATCACTTACAGAATGTAATCCCCCACGTTCAGAATGTAATCGACCACTTCCAACCCCAGAACCCTCGACCTCCTTAACAAACTCGTACTTGTCAACTCCGTACGGCGGCGGGAGCTGGGAGATCTGGTTTTTCGACAGATTCGACGTCGCAAACGGCGTAAACTTCGGAAACTTAACAGTGCTGTTAACCACCACAGAGTCGATTTGGTTCGGCCGGTACTGGAAGATGTTGTCGTGGGCGCAGTTCGTAATAATCACCTCCTTCATTGATGAGTGGCCCGCCTCGGGGTTTGGTTTCACTTCCAGTAGCGACAAAGTCCGATACTTCTTCTTGCTTCTCAGGAAATCAGCATAGTAGGGGTTGTTTACATCCGCAAACAGCGGCTCCATCTGGTTGAATGTTGTGATCATGTGCTTGTTCTTGATCACAATCTTCTCCACAATGCCTACCCGCACTCTTTTGATCTTCAGTGTCTTTTCCAGGGGCGTGAACTTCATTTTCAGTGGCAGCTCACTCTCCAGCGGGACATACTTTTCTGGCAAAGATATCTCATACGCCAGGGAGTTGTTCCAGACTCTGTTGATATAGATGGGTTTGTTGGCGGTTGAAAGCTCACGTGGCGGAGCAGTCCTGACTATGTTTAACAGGGACTCGCCGTAGACGATTCCGTTTGAGTCAAAGTCTGAGTTTCCGGTGGAATTTCTGCTCATATGGTTGGCTGAGAAGTGGTTTAAAGCACGCTGTGGTGTGCCAGTTCTGTGCTCTTTCTTGCTGGAGAAAAGATTGGTTTTCAAAGAGAGAAATGACGACATTGGTGTGCCGTCACCTCCGCCCAACGCAGCAGCAGAAGTGTTATTGGCAGTAGAGTGTTTATTGCCAGTGGAAGTATTATTGCCAGTGGAAGTAGTATTAGCAGTAAAATGTTTATTTGCAGAGGGATAAGACTGCGCCAGTAGCGGGCTCGCTGATGTGAACGAGAAAGAATCACTGTCAGACTCTGAAAACAAAGATGATGCGTCAGCTGACTGCATCAGTTTCTGGCACTGTTTCTTCCACAGAGTTTTACTCACCACAACAGCAACCTGGAGCAAGTATTTGAGCCTCGCAGACGGAACAAACACAACCTCCGGCAGCGAATCCTGAAACTTTATAGGCATAATAAAGATGTAGCAGCCGGGATCGTAAAACTTGGCAAACTTAGTTTCGCCTTTCTTTTTGCTGGCCCCATTTTCCTTCACAATCTCATCCAAAAACAGCTGCTTCCTGGACGTTCCCAGCGGCAGGTATTCACCGCTCAGTATCTCAGACTCCTGGAACCGGTCGTAGTCAAAGAGAGTCTCGTTACATTGAGTCTCGTGATGTGGCATCTTGTTATGATCCATCTCGTGATGTGGCATTCCACCGCCAAGATTCTCATCTATGAGCAGCGTTTCAGCATCGATAAATGCTGTGCAGCGGTCAAGATCTAACCGCCAATCCTTATTGGCTATGCGGTAGAATTCCTTGCTCTCAGTGGCGTACCAGTATGTCAGCACATCGCCAAGAATCTTGAGGTTTATTTGCTTTATTGGCACCCTTTCTTTTAGTTTTACAATTACGGCAATTTTATGGGTAGTGTGAGAATCTGCGGACATATTTCTCAGTGCAGCAGAGTCGTCGTTTTCAAACACATCACTTGCTGTTTCTGATGCGCTACTAGCACTATTTTCAACGGCATTTATAAATATGTGCTCGTTCTGCTGCGCTAGCAGAATCTCCACAGGCACGTTCTGGTCACATGTGCTGCCACTGAGATCTTTGCTGCTAGCATTTGAGTCTATATTCTTTGGCAGCACAATGCCCTTTTCCAGCAGGTAATCAGCGAGCAGTTGGTTGAGAAGAGCATCTTTTCTGACGGTATTTCTTCTGGGAATAGCTTTTTGAATAGCCACGTGCTCGGATTTTGGTTGTGGGTTGTTGAAATCAGTGGCATTTTTGTCGATATTTGGGCTTTTTGGTGCAGAACTGGTGGTTTGACTGCCAGTTTCCTTCGTCAGATAAAACAACCCGCCCAGAACCATTTCCAAAGGTTGTAGATTTTAAAGAAAGTGAAAAGTGGGTAATCAAAGTGAAGAGTGGGTAATCAAAAGTGAAAAATGGGTAGTAAAAATGTAAACAGGGTAAATGTGACGTAAAAACTGGGTAGTCAAAGCAAAAACTGGGTAGTCAAAGTGGAAGCTTTTGTTTTAACCTTCTCGGCAGGTATATTCGCGCTATTGGTGTCGCTGGATAGCTCGTTTTCGCCGCAAAAATATGACACTGGGTGCGTTTGGTGAGCTGGTTTGGTGAGCTTGTATGGTCCAAAACAGTCACTGGCGGCTCAGCTGACTTGTGCTGTGCTTTCTGCAGAGCAATTATTGTGCAGTGAGCTTACTGTGAAATTTCAGTGCTGTAAATAATAATATGCAAGCATATCCACGTGGCGATGCGCATGTGATTTTGGTAGCAGGAGTGCGGCTGATTTTTTTATTAAAAAAAAATGAGTAAATTGTAGCGGGTCACGTGCGGGGTTGTCGGATATAAGGACCATCTGATTTGCTGTGACTGGAGCTAGCAGCTTGCTGTGGGAGTAGGCTAGTTCTGTGATATGAACTTGGGGGTTGTTTTGTCTAGAGTAGTTTTATTCAGTCTTGTATTTGTTAGCACCTGCCAGCAGATGGTCGGACTTCTGCTTGATCAGAGAATAACACGTGACTAAGTTAATCACGTGATTTGCCAGTTGGAACCGTTATTTCCGGCACTCATAAATTGTTCTCTGCTCAATTTGATTGTTGGTGAAGCAGCTGAAATAAATTATTTAATGACAAGCAACGTATAAAAAACGTTTTTTGGCTCTGTGGCGGTTTTTGGCTCTTTTACGCAACCCCTAGAAAACCGTAAACTCCACGCTACCATGCTAAATAATTTTGCACCGCTACCATATTATTACTAACCCCGCTACCATAAACTCTGCAGGAAGCGCTTCGTGGTTACCACGATGGCTGCTCTAACGAGAACACGCTATAGCTTTAGGCAAATATCATTCACCAACGCCAACGTATTTCTGAACTAACTGAAAGAAATGCCACGTGGTCTGCAGCCAGAGTTCCTAGATATACCCGCCACCAGCACGTGACTCAGCAAAATCTCGTAAATATCGGACTTAGCAACCCACTTCTGAGTCCCACACAAGTGTTTACTTTGTTTTTATCTATGTAATTCCACCTACACACCAATTTAATTTAAACCGGTTGGCTCTACAATATCTCTCTTTCATGCACACCACAGCTACTTACTAAGTCAGTATCCTTTAATAGAAATCACACTCTAACTCGACGAAAACGTGACCTCCAGCTTTCCTGGCTGGCAACAACAATCCCGCAGTCACAGCAGGCCGACTGCAAATCCCAGCAAAACTATATGCCCGTCTAACTCAAAACTTGCTCTCTCTGGTATACTTCCCAGACGTTTACATGTGTTGACTTAACAACGGTCGGATTTAATGATAGTTTGAGCATTCAGTCACCTGACCAGCTTTGTTTGCACGTGACCATCCAGACAGGCTGGTTTCTCGGACATTGTGATAAATCACGTGCCAGTGCCTCTTTTCTTTCTTTCCCGCAGCCTTTTACCCGGCATTAGCATTTTTATTAATCATTAGACTACCTGCACATATCCCGCTGGACCCATCAATCGCTGCATAAGAAGTGTGCCCTGAACCAAAAAATAAGCTTTCTTTTGTTCTGCCAAATAAGGTTTCTCAAACAAAACAACCTTTGACGCAACAGACCCCTCTGCAGAAATTGTTGCATAAAAATGCCGAGTGATGTCAGCGGCCCGCCAAACCTTAATTTGAACCCTATTCAGGTGCAGGGAATAAAGGATATAAAGGCTACTGTGAGAAACACGTGTTTCTACGTGCTGCATAGCATTCAGCTGCAGCTTTTCCTTGTTACATCCATTGTTTATCTCTGCTACTCGAGGCACTATTTCGTGTATCCCGCAGCTGTTTTATCATCAGCAGGGCTTAAAAATGAGTGTTCATGGAAGGATTTAGTTATTTTCAATCTTGTTTTCGGAAAAGCATTCATATTTGTTAAGAGAATTGCCAGAAATAGTAATATGAAACAGATTGTGTCAGACCTCATTGTTACCTACGTTATACCGCTAAAAAGTAAGGAGTCAGCAGAACTTTCTGCGGAGCTAAACGGTATGAAAGTTAAGCTTCTAAATGACATAAATCCGCCGGAAGAACTGGCCCTGCTAAAGAAACTATTTCCCGACGACAAATTGCCTAACCAGGGAATAAAAGCCGAGGTATTGGTTCAGAACCTTAACAGTGTACTGAAGCTTGAAAATGACGCTACAGTTTCTGCTGAACTGGAGAGTGATTTCACTCCTTACTCTCAAAAAGATGGATTACTGGGTAAAGTGAGTGGTGGAATCTATCACAACGACACTGCTTTGATCAATTTACAGGCTGTAGTTTTCAAAAAGTTTATTCTCGGAAATCAGTTACATCCAGACTGCTTCCCAGTACTGCGTTATTTGGACTCTTTTTTGGTGAAACAGTCAGTTAAACTTTACTCGTGTGAAGCTGAGAAATCTGCCTACGATGTTTCAGATCTGTGCGGTGTATCTACTTCTGGTGGAACTGAATCTATATTGCTAGCTTGTCTGTGTGCTCGGAATTACTGGTATCAAATGAATCCATTGATGAAACTGAACAATGTGAAACTGAAGATTATACTGCCTGAAAGTGCACATGCTGCATTCTACAAAGCTGCTTCTTATTTCAACATGGAGCTTATACTGTTGGATCTCACTGAAGATTATGTGGCAAACACTGCAAACTTGGAGAACCTTGTGCTTCAAAACAACGGAACAGTATGTCTTATTGTTTCTTCAGCACCAAATTTTCCATATGGTACTACTGACCCATTTTCAGCGTTCAATTCAGTATCTGAAAAGTACAGTATTCCATGGCATATTGACTGCTGTTTGGGGTCATATTTGAACCCATTTTTGGCAGACTTGACTATCAAACCATCATTTTCCAGCCTAAACTGCTGGTCACTTTCAACTGACTTGCACAAGTATGGCTACTCTGCTAAGGGAGTATCTATTTTGTTAAGCAGAAATAAAAACTACAGAAAGTACCAGTACTACACCCAAACAAGCTGGACCGGCGGACTTTACGGTTCACCAACTCTTGCAGGTTCTAGACCAGGTGCTTTAGTTGCAGTAGCAGCTTTCACAATGATGTATATGGGTACTGAAGGATACGCTAGATGCGGTGCTGCAATCAGTGACGCTGTGAGTGAACTGAAAGACTTCATTTCAAACAGAATAGTAGTCAAACTGAGCAATGGAACCATCATTTCTGCGCCTCTGAAAGTACTGGGTGATCCAAAAGTTTGTGTTGTAGCTTTTGCATTCAAGGATTCCAAGGAAAGCAGCTACTTTCTGGGCGACATTCTCTCCAAAGAATTTGGCTACCACATGTCTCCGCTGCAGAAACCAGAAGCTCTGCACTATGCATTGACTAGACTGAGCTGTACGAAAGAAAACATTGACAGATTTGAGTGCTGTTTGGTGCAGGCACTGACGCAGTACTATGAGAGCCGCATAGAAGCAGTTAAAACAGGTGAAAAGCTGCCTAGTAATGGCGACACTGCTGCGCTGTATGGAGTAGCAGGCAGCACAGTGACTGCTGGAGTTGCCGGAAAGGTGATTGAGTCGTTTCTGGACATTCTGTATGAGTAGTTTTATTAAAAACAGTCTTTGGTGAAATAGTATTATCATATATAAGTGTTTGCTGAGATAGTATTATCAGATATAAGTATTTGATGAGATAGTATTATCAAACACTAAGTATTTGCTGAAATAGTATTATCAGATATAAATATTTGATGAAGCAATATTACGACACAAGAAGTAATTGATGAAATAGTGTCTAACAAAAAGAAGTCTTTGATGAAATAGTGACTATCATAAAAGTATTTGGTAGACCTACTTGCATTGTCAAGCAGGAGCTTGGTTTCAAACACTTGTGGTATACGATAAATGCTTTAAGCACATGCACTTGTTTTGTTTTGTTTTGTTTTGTTTTTATTTTGATTAAGTTTTACTGGGAATATATATGCGCAGCCAGTGTCAGCGGTTCAGCTTTTGCTTTGGGTTTTGCAGTGCTCAGTGTCCTGTTTTGCTACAACTTCAAAACAGATATAACACATCAAAGTAAACTTTAAGCATCACTTCAAAGACTTCAACCACATCATAGTAAACTTTAAGCATTATTTAAAAGACTTCAAAGTAAACTTTAAAACATCTCCTCAAAGACTTCAAACTACACTTTAAAACGTTAACTCAAAGACTCAACCACACCTTAAGTCAACCCGATTCCATGGATCGACATGGCAACTTCCTCCACATTCACATCATCCATGTTCACTTTGCCTCTGAGTTGCGGATACTTGCTGTACACTTTTTCCAGTGCAATTTCAATCGTTCGCTTTGATATTTGAATGATCTTTGGCGATAAAAACATCGCTCCTGAAGCTTCCCGTTTAGCCAAACCGCTCACCAAAGTACTGTTTGCAGTAGCATTTGCAAATGAAGTTGTAGTAAGTGATACTGTTTGGTTTACTGGCGTTTGAGTTGTTAAAACGAAACTGCTGATTGATGTTCTTGTTTCGGTCGTTGGACTAACACTGATTAGCGATACTGATGGCTTTAACAAAGTAGTTGTTCCTGTTAAAAAGTTAGTTCCTGGCTCAGGCGTGGAATGTTTAGTAAAAGTACTAACTACTGAGTGAGTGGTAGTACTGACTACTGGATTAGTAAAAGTACTAACTACTGAATGAGTCAATGTACTAAAAACTGAATGAGTAAAAGTATTAACTACTGAGTGAGTGGTAGGTGAAACAAGCGAAACCTGGACTGGCAGAGTGCTGCTGGAAATATTTGAAGTGGAGAAATTACTGAATGAGGAAAACGTCACATTGGTAATGTTTTCTTTGCTGTCAATGAATCGAGCAATGTATGCTGAGGAAAAAGAAAGCAGTGAAACAAGGGCTGAGAGCCAGATCTGTATTGTTTTCATTGCGGTCAAGTAGAATGGTACGCTGTTCTGGATCTACTTTTGGATTAATAAAATAAAGTAATTAAGATAGAATAGTAACCAAAGCAGTAAAGTGAAATTCATAGTAGCCAAATCAGTGAATTAAAAAGCAAAAAAACCACCAAAAACAAATTCACAACCTTAAAAACAAGTCCAAAACCTCAAAATCACATCCAAAACCTTAAAATAGCAACAGAGATAATTAATAAAAAAGAAAACAAAACACATTGAAGGATAATGAGTGACATATCTGTGACTTTATATATACTGCCTTAAACTATTGATTTTTTTTAAAATATACCTGTATATGCAGGGTAAAACTATATAATTTTTGGCCAAAAACAGTTTTCTCCACCATAAATTCCTGTGAAATTTGTAGTGTGTTGGGGTGTTTCAAAGAATTACTATATATTTGTATCTTTTGATTAAATGTTTTTGTTAACTCCGACGGGACGACCAAAAATATTATATACCAGTAGCTGCCTGATATGATGTACTGGAGGAAGGATTTAAAATACGTAATTATTTAATTAGGGTGTAAGTTGTTTAATTCTGCTTTTTTGAGTAGTGGTTAGTTTATTTTTGGTCCATCGCAGTGTGGCGGGGTGTTGGCAGTTTATTTCAGAACAGATTGCAGACCCTGAAATATGTGCATTTATCTGATATTTGCATGCATCTGATATGTGCATTTATCTGATATGTACATGATTCTGCTGCAGCATTTCTCAAGGATTGTCGCATGCAAACAAATAGGAAAAACAACGCGTATTGTATGCAAACCATAAAGGGGCCGTTGAAACAAAGGCTGCATGTCAAGAAATAGACGCAATAAAGCAATAAGAAGCACGCTTTTGCTGACAGTCTGGTGACATTGTTGTTCATTGTCAGGACTTGCAGTCGCGCTGCATACCGCAGGATCCAGCTTAATCTGTTCGCAGTGCTCTCTTTAGCAAGTTCGTAAGGGCAGCTTCTTTGATAGCCAGATTCGAGTGCTTGGCATGCCTGTTTTTAAAATAAAGTTCTTTCACAGGCAGATTCTACTGCTTGGCATACTTGTTTTCGTAACATAAAGTTCTTTTGTAAGCAAAATGTCCGATTCCCTCACTGGATAGTCTCTATTTCAAAGCAAATATGTGTCTCTCTGATAGCGTTTCCACTCTTCAAACTGGTGCTTTCTTTTATGAGAAACAGCAAGTATTGTGATTGAGAAGGCAAATCTGCTAGACTATAACTCACAAAGCACGTGTTTCTAAGCTGCAATTGATCAGAAAATGGTTCCAAGCTAGAAGTGATAGAGGAATTGCTTCTAAGGTATAACTGATTCCTGAATTAGGAATAATAGAAGGCATACTCCTAAACTGTCTTAAAACTCCTAAAAAATCAAGTGAAAAACAGTAATCTTAAAAACAGCAATCCACTTAATTCAACTTAACTCAACTTGACTCAAAACTGAGAGTCCTCAGGCATGTAGGAAAATCCTCTGAACTGCTCCTGCATGCTGCTGTTCAAAATAGAATTCACAGGAGTCAGAGTTGGAGGAGCAGATGTGTATTCTTCCTCAAAGTACTGGGTGTCTCCAGGACCATTCAGCTGAGGAATGAAAGGAGGTCTGATTCTCAAGTTCAAAATGTCATCGAAATTAATATTTCTAAAAAACGGTTCTCTCATGATCTCCAAAGCATCATCCGGTCCAGCACCTAGTCTGTGTTCTGGATCCTTTGTCAACAGCCCTTGGAAGATTTGAACAATGTCACCAGCCATATCGATCGGATACAGTGGTTCATCTGTCAAAATGGCATTGAATACTTCATCTTCGTCTTCCCCACTGAACGGAGATTGGCACAGCAACATCTGATACAATAAAACACCAAACGCCCACCAATCAACCGATTTAGTATACTGCTGTTCTTTCAAAATCTCAGGAGCAATGAATTCCGGTGTACCACAGAAGGTAGACGTCTTGCATCCATACCACATCTCAGCCTTACAAAGACCATAATCTGCCAACTTTATGTGGCCTTCAGGAGTCAATAAAATATTTTCCAGCTTTAAATCTCTATAAATGACACCGTGGTCATGGAAATACTTTAACGCTAGCAACACTTCAGCAGCGAAAAACTTGGCTTTCTTAACAGATAATCTGTGGTTTTGAACGTGCCACATCAAATCACCACCTCCAATAAACTCCATCGCAAAATATATTCTATTTTCAGTTTGGAAAGAGCAATACAAGTTTGTCAAAAACGGATGCTTGGCTTTGGTAGCTAGCAAAAATACCTTCTTTTCTGCTTTTACGCTTTCCATATCATTATTTTTCAACAGCTGATCTTTTTTCAAAACCTTGATGGCACAGAGCTTGTCAGAAGTTTTGCTTTGGGCTAAAAGAACTTTACCAAAATTACCTTTTCCCAACACTTTCAACAACAAGAAATCGTCCAGAGAGATCTTTTTCTTTTTGCCAGCTCTTCTAGTATGAGTTTTTGGAGATTCATAAGGCGTTACTGATCCTTCTTCAACTGTGTTCAGAATTGGTTCTAGCACATTAGTGTTAATCTTTGGAACATTGCTCTTGACTGGAGAGTCTAAGTGGTTTTTGAAAACCTTTTCTTCAGAAGGAAGCGGTTTGGTTGGTGACAAAGAGCTGTGCCTACTGTCCTCTCTGAAATTAAGGTCTGGAATTCGTTCACTCTGCTGCAATTCCAAGGATGGAAGAACATTTTCCACCTCGACTCTATGCCCTTGCTCAGCAAATCTTCTGATATCAGGATCATCAAATATTTCATAGCTTCTATCGTGCAATTCAGGGATAGTAACTTGTTGTTGTTGTAATTGTTGTTGCTGAGGAACAGCCTGGTAGTTTGTTTGTGCTGGAGCAGATCTTGGAGACTGTGAAGAAAGCAGGGAATCGGTATTCAAAACTGTGTTTATCGGTGCCATTGAAGGAGGTGGCCTCTTTATAGATGGCGCTCTCAACGCACTAATGGGTTTCAAATGCGAGGATTGCATTCCTTGTGAGTATGAAGCATCTGAAACATATGTGTCACTCGAGGAGCCAGAATATTGATCTCCAGTGCTCACTGTTGGTTTGGGTTTCTGGTTGTATTTGGCATTGGTCGAAATGGCATGGCCAGAAGAGGAAACAATCTTTTGTCTGTCCTTTGTGACTTTGGTGTTCTTGATTGTTGTTAGAATCTTGTTTGCTGTTTCCATATCCATTCCACAGAAATCAGGAACCAGGTGCGAACACTGCGGATGGCACATGATGCCACATTCAGAACATTTCTTGACATTCTTTCTTCCCCAGGGCAGGATGTAGCCACAGTGGCAACACCATTTTGTACCCTTGTTTGACACAGCATCAAACCTGTGAGGGATTCTGTGGTTCAGTTGGTGTTCGTCCAAATCAGCTTCCGAACTCGATTTAGCTATACATTTTGTGACGACCTGCTTGTAGCACTTCTTGTGACATAAGAATTTACAGTCCAAACATTGAAAACCTGTGTATCGCAAAAACTCTCCACAGTAAGCGCAACACATGATGTTGTAGAAGTTTTTCTGGACAAAATGGTGGCCGTGCTGTTCAAAGACATCTTCTTGTCTCTTGATGATCGCACCGTGTCTGTCCAAACCACCAATGAATCTTCTTTTAGATGTCTGTTCCTTGTTGAAGCCATATGACAAGAGAATCTGTCCAGTTGGCTCAAGAACAAGCCATGTTTGAATCACTGTATCGTTATACTCGCTATCCTCTGCGCTTTTTTGAGCAGGCTGGCCTAAGGTGGTCAGATCAGTCTGGCTGCTGTAGATGGCAGAGGTGGATGTGTTTGTGTTGTATCCTAGGCCGCTGACACTGCGGTTTCCGCCTATAACATCCTGAGCTACTGCCCATCCGTTCTGGACCTGTTTCACTTGCTTCTTCTTTCTGAGATCCTCAACGATGTCAGCCAGCAATAGCCACATTATACCAACAGGGGTCAGCTTGTCGCCAATCTTGTCGTAGACTGTTATTTCAACTTCGTGGCCCTTGTCCACGTATATTTCAAATTCGTCGTTCCACGTGTCGGATCTAGATGGTTTGGTTCTTGCTCTTTCAACGTCATCTATCTTCACTGTGATGAACGTTTCAGGCTTTCTGGAGAACGTCGGAGAAGCCAGGTGATCAACATCCCTGATGGAAGACAGCTTCAGTGTGAATGTACCTGTCAACTGTTTTCTGTTGAATTGAGAGATGTTTTCGTCGGTGGAGTCAGCGTTCAGTGGAATCTGGTCCAGTTTTGGCAGCACATTCAGGGACTCGTATTTCTTCAGTGCCCGTTTCAGCATCTGGACTCTGAATTTGGAATCCTGGACTCCTGTTTCAGCAACTGTACTGGTTCGCTGATCACCGTCAATCTGATAAAGTTTTGTGAGCTTTTCGTTTGCGGCAAAGTACTGTGTTTCCACTTGCAACTTGAACTCCAGCTGCTGGAGCATGACCTGTATTTTCTGTCCCAGTGACGGGCAATCGTACTTCAAAAGATCAAGTCTGGTGTATTTAGGTTCTCGAGTAATGGTGTTTGATCTTGTAGCGGTGGTTAAAGTGTCAGCATCACTTGAAGTTCTGGTCCGACTGTTGCTCTCGTGACCTTCACGTGAATACTGATTACTGCCAGTCTTCTTTCTGCTACTAGGAGATGTTTGCGTAAAGAAAGGATCTAGACTGTGCTGCTGTTTAGCTCCGTTTAACTCCTTATCCTGGCTTCTTAAGGCCAATTTTTTGAGAGAATCTTCCAGATACTCGATATTCTGCTGCGCCTCTCTTATATTCGCCATACATTTCTGGATAACCTGTGCGTTAGATGTCTTAGATTTCAGCTGCTGGGCTCCCAGAATTATCTTTCTCTCCCGCTCAATCTTGCTGAGAATATCGTGTTCATGAACATTTTCAGCGCTCATTCTGCTTATATATGGTTTGTGATTGGAGCAGCCACAAAAATGGGATGTTTTTTGGTGGTTTTTGGTGAGTATTTGGTGGTTATTTTGGGTGTTATTTATAGTTCAGAAAGTTGATTTGGTGGGAAATATTTTGGAAGGTGTTTTTTGATCTGGACTTATGTCCGCGAGAAAAAAAAAAAAAAAAAAAAAAAAAAACTTTTCTCCGATAACCAAGACAAAAGGTGTCGGAGATAACGACTCGGATTGGGGTCACGTGATAATGTGAATAAAATGTATCACCGACTATGTGCAGGGAGGTGTAAAAGGGATTGTGATACGCTGAAGGTGTAAAGTAGCGCCGCCTGGGACTTATTACAATTGAACCTATTGATCCTCAGTTTCATGCACCGCAGCGGGTGGTGTAAAAACCACAGAATGGAGTTTTACTGAGATATAACAGTACCGATTGGCATGACACTGCAGCAGAATAATGACTGTTCAGTACATATTTCTTACAGCTCCGGAGTTTATAACTCTTGTTAAAGCTTAGTCCGCCATACGCTGCTAGGTGGATAGATGTAACAAAGCAAAGCCCTTATATCCGAGCAGTCGACAGGTCACGTGGTCTGTGTGGTTTAGCTAGGCAGGTTGCAAACCGCCTGGAATTTCTTGCAAACACCGTAGAAACACGTTGGTGTCAGTGCAAAATTGAGCACTAGTGTAACTACTTTAGAGAACATGTATTGTGTTTTCCTAACAGCATGTGGCGCGCTAAGCTTGTGGCCCTTGTTGCAGCGTTTATGGTAGCGGTTTAAAATAATAATATGGTAGCGGTTATCAAATTGTATATGGTAGCGTTGTAAAATTGCTTAACATGGTAGCGCGGAGTTGAGCCCTTTCTAGGGGTTGCGTAAAAGAGCCGAAAACGACCATCCAGCCAAAAAAGCGTTTTCTGCGCGTTGCCAGCCTTTAAAACATTTATTTTACCTAGCTCACTGCCAATCAAAGTAAACAGACAACAAGTTATGTGGGTTTAATATAACTGCACAAAGTGGGTCACGTGTTGTTTTCTGATCAATCATAAGCCCGTCCATCTGCCAGTAGGTGCTAAGAAAGAGCAGCACACATAGAACCATTCAAGCCCCAAAACCACCCAAGTCTGCAGCTGAAACCTACCCCAAACATCACTGATGTTGGCTGGCACAATCAGAGCAAATCAGGCGATTGCAAGAGACTATCCTTATATCCGATAAAACAAATCACGTGACCTGGGTTTAATCAAATTGCCCAATCGGGAAGTAAAGTCTTGCTTAATCAAAAACCGGGAAATAAAGCCTGTGTTCGTCACCAGGAGGCGCAGAATATCATCGTGTTCTGTAAAGTACATATGGTCTTCGGAATATCAATATATTTGGTCATTATCATAGGTTTTTAGCTGCAATTCATCCACTTTTGGCAGGTACTCTCTCTTTATTTAATTACTTTGGCAGGTACTCTCTTATGTATCCACTTTTGGAGCTATTCTATTTATTCTCTCACGTGTCAAACTTCTCAACACTTCTGAAAACCACCTTCCCGTTCTTGACATCAACAAACGCCTGGCTCAGATACTTCATGTTCTCGTACTTCGATTCATTCAGAGTCTGCATTTTCTTTATGTTCTCAATGGTGTCATTGTACCCAGTGTTGTTGAAATTGAGTATCTTTGTCAGATCCAGATTGTCAGCATTCTCATTGGTCGAGCTCGTCAAAGAAACATCACTGGATCTTTTCTTGCTGCTCATTGGAGCATAGTTTGTTGGGTTGCTTTGAACTAAAAGTGTTCTTGGTCCTGTGACCTTGACGAACTTGTTCTGGAACAGTTTGCTGAAAGAAGAACTGCTGCTTTCTTTGCTGAAAGCACTCAAGATACTGAATCTCAGGTTTCCGGTGGACAGCTGGTAAAGAATGTACTGGAGCTTGTCGTACACAATCTTCAGCCCGTCATACGTCATTCTGAAGAACAATCCGATGGAAAAGTCTGGAATGTCAGCGGCTTTTCGGGCCTGTTTTTCCACTCTCTTATCTTCAATAACAACAACTCCAGCATCCCTGTAATCCTTCACACTGGCAGGGCTCTCAGATTTCTGTTTCGGGCGCAGCAAACTCACAATTCTGCCCCATCTGCTCGCTGGTTTGACTGTTTTAGTCGTGGAGTTGGCTGTTTTAGCGGTGTTTTCTACTGTTTTCTTGGTGTTTTGAGCTATCTGTTTGCTTTCAGTCTCCCTGAATTCAAAGTTTGCAAGATTATCTTTGAGTTCCAAATACGAATCACCGGATATTCCAAGCAGATTGTCTCTTTTAATAATACAGCTCTCGTTTGTTTCAAGAACGATGGAATAAATACCTCCGTTGCTTCCGCCTGAGCTGGCTGCATCGTTCTGGATAACCAGTGATCCTCTCCCGTCAATCTTTATGAACTTCATGCCCACTTTTTTGAACTTCTCCAGAGGATTTAAATGAAGAGTTGATGTTTCTTCCATAGAAACAATTCTGTTGCTGATTGATGGTTTGAAGTACCAGTCCTTTGTACCGTTCAAATTGATGTGGCACAAAGTCGTTCCGTTGTTAGATCCGATCAAACACGTCGTTTTATGTGGCGAATCGGTTACCAATCTGTGGTAGATAGGAGGATCAAGCAGAAATCTTAGAGGATTGTATCTGAAAGAAGCAAACGGAAATAACCACTTAGTTGCCAGAGAAACATCTCCGGCGGTGGATTCCGATGCAGTGGAACTGTTGCTGTTCGCCTGGAGCAAAATCAGATTATCTCTCTTCACATAAATAGGCACACAAGGCTTCAAAACAGCCTGGCATATATCTTTTTGCTTGCCCAGAATGTTGTACTGTGTTTGCTTCGCATTTGACGCGGCAGACTTGATTTCTTGCAGAAGAAGCTTGGAGGAATTCATTGGTGAAGCGTGGCAGCAGAAACACGTGCAGAATGGGTCGTAAACAGGTCCGCTGGTGTGTTTTCTGTGGGTATTTGTGGGTGTTATTTGGGTTTTTAATGTGATATTTTGTAGTTTTATTTCCTGAAAATTTTTTTTTTTTTATTTATTTTTTTTTAAAACAAAAAATTTTGGCCGGGTAAGTGAAAAGTTGTTATCTCCGAAACCAGCAGATGACAGAAATAGAGGTAGGAGGCACGTGCCTTAATCTACCCGGACACCTTCACACCGCTACCTTAGGTAATCAACA
>JAFNJT010000042.1:0-81159 GCA_019649525.1 Hanseniaspora lindneri
TTCTTTTTTGTACACATTTTCCGTTTTGGGACATTCTATTTATAGACGTTCGGACTTAAGTCTCCAATTTCCATCATAATATCACCCTTGCTTCAAATATTCATTTGGAAAAAAAACCAAAAACCCTTAAAAACCTGACTTTAAGCAAAAATTTCTTCCTTTTATATATCTACCTGGTGTGTTTTAACGTACCTGAAAAAAAAAAAATCGTAATAGTAAATCAATATTATGTTTTTAAATTGCGTCACTGTGCTGTGAATAAAGTAACAAAAGAAGTACGTAAAATTTGTTTTTAAAAATAAAGAGGAATACATCTGGTACGAATACCAAGAAATAACCCCCAAAAAGCCTAAATTAAATAAGACATTAGTGTTTTTTTTTTGTTTCTTACCTGAGTTTTGTTTTAGTTATTTAAAAAAACTCATATTTCTACACTGATAGATTTTTGTCTTTAAAATTCCAAAAATAAAAATAAAATAAAAGCTTTATTTAATGTTGTGGAAAGAACTTGCATATATTTTTTGAACCCATTAACTTATTTTTGAAAGAAACATATAATTAAAAAACGCGTAACAGCATATTAAAAAAAAAAAACTCAATCGCCTTTAACTGTATCAACTATTAACCACATTAAATCAACCACTTTTTTCTCAACATATCCTGCGGGGGCAAAAAAAAAGGAAACTGAAATAAAAAAGTGTTTTTTTTTTTTTTAAAGAGAAAAAAAAGTTCTAGTAAAAAAATACTTGAAAATGTTTAAAGACCAACATACTTTTGGGAACCCTCAGTATCCTGCAGAACAATTGTCTCAACATACTCTTTTGGGAAGTACACAACCAAACGCATTAAGGAGGCAATCCTTCATGAGTGAACCACCTATCGGATTAGGCATAGAAAATGTCAGCGTCAACACTGAAGATCTAAGATTTAATAGAGGAATGGGTAAGAACTCATTCAATTCATCAACCAATCAGAACGAGCACACATCAGATACTCTTTACCAACAGAGTGGAGCTTTTAACTATTCTGGCAGCGACAAAACCAAGAGAAAATCAATTTCACAATCACCAAGATCAAACCTTTCTTTTGATAACAAGGGCATTATTCAATATAACACTGCCAGATTAGACGAAATTTCTCTTAGAGTATCAAGTCTTGAAAACACAGTTAACAAGCTTATCGGATTAGTTGCTGAAAAAAACAACATCAATTTAGAAAACGGAAACAAGTTCCCACTGAAAAATGTATTTAATAACACAAACATTGGTGTTTCTGATAACCAAACAGAACTCGGTGTTGGTGAAAAGCATGAAGATATCTCCCCGATAACAACAACGGTAGAAAACCCACTTACCCAAGAGCCAAAAATATTCAAGCTTGATCCAAAGAAAATTGTAAAAAAACGAAATAAATCAAAGTCTAACAGCGCTGTAAGCAGTAACACAAAGCTAAATAAACTTCCATACACAGAACAGGAGGTAGGCGCTCAGATTAATACAGGTCCAAATAACAAATTTAGCATCCCCAACTTCCTAGACCAAAATCCAAGCAACTTCAATTCTATCACAGGGACCTCATTTTTCTCTAATTTGCCTCTTCTGGAGAACAACGGCAGAAAAAGAAACAGTAGTCTTGGTCTGCAGCTGCCTTTAAATGTTTCCAATCCTTCTATTTTGCCTAATTTTAACCACCAGCAGTCTCTAATGGGCAGCCAACTTGATAAAAAGTCTTTGCAGCAATTCCAGCCTTCCACAACCTCTAACGCTCCAATACAGCAATCACTAGATAACAAAGACGGCAATAAAGCCAACATTATGATTCCACCTGTAAATAGAAGTTTGGGACTACCAGTTTTCTCTCCAAGAAGCGGGTTACCAGGTTCTATAGATTCAATATCATCAGCAAGAACAAGCTTTGATGAAAAGCAATGGCAGCTGTATCAGCAACTACAAAAACTCAATCAACCGCAAATGCAGCCACCTTTGAATAACTCTTTCCAGGGCAAAATCGAAGGAGTTTTGCCAAATCCAGCATACCCGCTAGAACCTGTAATGGGTTCTGAATCATCCAACTCAGTTTCCAGTCCAGTTTTTAATGATAGAAAAAACAGTTCTACTGTCAGCAAGAAAATGATTGACATTGAAAAGTCAAATAGCGATTCTGATGCTTCTGTTCATGTCCTATCGCAAACACCAGATGTATCCCAGCTATTGAATAACACCGGAAGACTGAAACCACACACTGTTTCCAAGTCGAATCCAAAATCTAAGCCTAAATTCCAGTACACAATCAACAGAGCACCATCAAACATTGCTCAAGTATGGAAAGAATATAGATACGGTATTGACGGCAAGCCTCCCTTGATGGAATTGGATCAGAAATTCGGAAACTATTGGTTAGAAAACAAATCAAGAAAGACCTATTCAAGAAGAAAGGTCATTTACGAATATATTTTGAGAGGAATCAACGAGGGTTTCCCTGAACCTATGCTCATTAACCAGCTTGAAGAGCTAAGATTCTATACTACTGATGATGGCAAAGAAAGCAAAAAGGGTGTTGGCTGGATTCAAGACAAACTAATCAACATTCACAGTGCCTTGGGATATGCTAAACTTGATAATATCATAAGATCTGGTGCTTTAAAGCATATAATTCATGACGATGACCAGATGAAAGTTCTGTTGTCTAATGATTCTTTCACGGATAACAGATAGTTATTACCTCCCTTTCTTGCCGTTAACCACCATTTTGCATATATTTTATTCTCCACAACAGAAAGGAAAAGAAATTAAAAAAAAGTTGTATATTATGGAGTAGGCCTTTTTTTCTATTTAAACCCTTGCTATTATTTCTATTGATGCTAGTAAGTTTATAAAATATTATTTTCTATTTTGTACACATATTAGAAGTGTTACTTGACGTGGATTTATTTCTACTTTTTTTTTTTGTTTTTTAAAGTATCCATTGAAAGTTGGTAGCACATTTGCTAAGTCACGTGCCATATGCTCAAATTGTTCATATTTATGAACTACACGCATCACCATTTTCTTCAAAATTACCACGAAATAACACAAACCAGCTTGGTTTATTAAGCTAATACATAATGCTTGCTGCTATTTCTCATTAATTACTCAAGTATGAAGCATGTTTTTGAGTTGCCCCTTGAACTTTGGATAGATAAAATCTTTCCTTTATTGGAAAGTCAAGACTATTTGAGCATTATTACAACAAGTAAAAACAAATATAAATACTTTACAAACAGCCCTGCGGTTGCCAGAAACGAAACATGGAAAGTGTTTTACAATAAAGAAATTAGAGAAATTACGGAATATATGAAGAAATCATATGAAGATATGATTAGCTTTTACGAATTTAAAGTTTCTGCTGAAGAGTGGGAAATACTTGTAGATCAAACGATTTTTAAAAGATTTGGTGTGCAAAAGAAAAAAGATTTTAGAACAGAAAAGTTGCCGTTTATTGAAAAACTACTTTCCTTATCTAGCACTTTTTTTTCTAATGAAAAAAATAACTCTTTGATTTTTGGGAATAGCTCTTTGCTCTACGACTCTCTTTTTGTCTTTTTGAGTTTTGCAGATCCAGCATTTTATCCAATCAAATATGAAGCAGACTTGGTCATGCAAAGCTCAGCACAGGCTATCAAAGCAAGATCAGACTTTGAATATACAAATGTAAAAACCACTGTTGGCCAAATTTTGGAATATTTCAAAATACTTGTGTCTGTATATGAACAGCACAATCTCTATTTTAAACAGAGAACTAGATACGCCAGAAGTTCACAGTGCATCTCATTCTATCGTCTTCTTCTTAATTACTGTTCCCCCTTTGATTCTCTAGACCAATTAAAAAAAGAAAACTTTATAGCATTTGCAGTTTATATGCTTTCATTTGCTGAAAAAACATTGAGTTTAATTTATGAAAAGCATTTTAAGAAAGTTGCCAACCTGCGCTATTTCAAAAACCACAATAACACTTTTACTTTGGTTTTTACTTTTGAAATATTTGATAGACCTTACGAAATTTTTGTAGACGAATTTGAATGGAGTGTAAAGGAAGTTTCAAGGCTTTATATTCAGCCCAATATTTTTAATTTTTTTACATCAAACTTGTTTTCCAAATTTCTGTTCAACTCTTTTGTTCCAACAGAAGCTACTATAAACCAAATAAAGCGTTCAAAAGTTCCAAATCCAGACTTCCTAGAGTGTAAAGAACTTTTCGACTTAGAAGATGAAAAAATTAAACTTTACTGTCATTATACTAAATATGGATGTTATGCATTTTCATCCAATGAAGCTTGCAAACTATTAGTAACAAATTATACCCCAATTTTAGTTGAGAAAGTATGTGTTAAAAAAAAGGACAATTCAATTAAGCAAAAATATTTTTTAATAGAAACAGCTGATGAAAATAAAAATTTACTTTTCCCAGCTGAAATTGGAACCGTTGGTCAGATGGATTTGATAAGCTGTCATACGTTAAAATCAGATTATGTGACCTGTTATTCCCGTGAACAACTCAGCAGTCACGTTATTCAGTTATTGCCTATGAACGGCTACACAAAAAACTTTAATCACGTTACAACCTTAAACGAATACTTCAAGTTGTACCTTGCTTATGGTTATGATTTTTGATACATAATACGGTATTTTGTTTCAGTATATTTATGTTATTTTATTTTTATGAATAGAATTCAACAATGCCTTCACCTTTTTTGTAAAACTAAAACATTAAAAAATAATTTGTTTAAAAACAAAACAGCAAAAATAAACTTTTTAATAACCACATCTGATATTCATATATTTCAAAACCAACAGACCCATTTGTTTAGATTATACTGTCATCAAGTTCATGAAATGTAGCAAGCAATAGTTTTCTGTAAAATATTGAAATTAAAAATGAATAAACAAATACTATAAACCCTAAACTACTTAGGAAACTTAACGAAGAGATTCAACTAGCCGTTCCGTATTTAGGTTTTATTTTTCTTTTATGCGGACATAATGTTTAAAAAACATTTTGCAGTGACTGTGTAAACAGAACAAAAAAAATTCCGAACAGCCACATTCAGAACAAGATTTTGAAGTCTAAAAATTAAATTAAAAGCATATTTTGATATGATCCAATAAATCTCTGGTTGTTGTATACATTGATTTTAATACCGGTAGTAACCAAAAATAGTTAAAATGAAACACAAATATTAACACTTTTATCATTTCTAATTAAAAATTTTTACTAGTTATAATTACATTAAATTAAAAAGAACATCTAAAACCAATGTAAAGTTTTTATTTTTTTTTCCCTTTTTAACAAGAAAAAAAAATTTTTTTTTCATAATGCATGTGTTAATATGGTAGCGTGTTTTTAAAGGGAGTGAACCCTTCCGTACCCATTGTTTAGAACCTAGTTGCTCAAATAAAGATCTAGATTGAAAATATGTGACTATTAATAGCTACAGTTATTCTGTGTAGGCTTGTTAAATTTAACAATTTATTTTGTTGATATATATGTTATTATCCAAAGTAATACTTTATTACTATTGTAGTGTGGTGAAATAAAAAAATGCAAAAATAAGATTTATTTTTTTTTTCAAATCCGAAAATTGTAGTAATTGCCCTAAAAATTTTTATGATTTGTTTCATAGAAAATATATACGTGTCTTGTGGTTCTTTGAATTATGAAACATTTTTTTTTTTTTTTTTTTTTAGCTGATTTCACCAAATATAAATTTTCTAAAGGTATATAAGGGGGAAAGTTTTTAAAACACTTTGATATAAAGAAAAATTTCCAAAAGTTTACTTTATTACTTTCTCAATTGTCTTTTAGCAAGTAAAGAGAGGGGAAGGTAAACACCATCAACTATTGATATTATAAACAAAGTTAAATACAGATAAAAAAAAAAGGAACAAAATGGGATTATTTGATAAGGCTAGAGAATTTGCAGAAAATAAGGTTAGAGACGAATACGGTGACAAAGCAGCCGGCTATGTAGACCAGGGCTTTGACTATGCTGAAAAGAAGTACGGCAACTCTAACAGCAACAACTCCTCATATGGCAGTGGTAACAACAACACCGATTCATATGGAAGCAGTAATAACAACGGTAGCTCTAACAATAACAACTCCTACGGTAACAATGACAATTCCTATAGCAATGACAACTCCTACGGTAACAACGACAACTCGTATGGAAACGACAATAGCAACTCCTACGGTAGCAATAACAATTCCTATGGAAACAATGACACTTCGTATGACAGCAACAACAGTAACTCATATGGTAACAACGACAATTCATATGGCAACAACAGTAACTCATATGGCAACGACAACAACTCCTATGGAAACAGTGATAGCACTGGTGACTCATACGGCAAAAAACATTCCAAAGGTAAGAATGACGACTCCTATGGTAACAACACCAACTCCTATGGAAACGACAATTCCTATGGCAACAACAATTCCTATGGTAACAGCAATGACAACTCATATGGAAACGATAACAACTCATATGGAAACAACAACAACTCCTATGGCAACAACAATGACAACTCCTACAGTAACAACAGCAATTCCTATGGCAACGATAACTCGTATGGCAACAATAACTCCTATGGCAATGACAATTCCTATGGAAACAACAGCAATTCCTATGGAAACAACAATGACAACTCCTATGGAAACAACAATAACAACTCCTATGGAAACAACAATGACAACTCCTATGGAAACAACAACAACAACTCCTATGGCAATGACAATTCCTATGGTAACAACAACGATTATTGATTAAAGCTCTAGGTACACATCAAAAAATATATATTACCTGAATCTTTAACTTTCTACTTTGTTAGCATTCAGATGCACAAAGTTTTCTTTTAAAAGAAACTAAAAAGCAGTAAAATGTAAACCATCAATTGCAAAATTAACCTTTTTGCCCCAAACATCTTGTTATACAATTGATACTGTTTCAAAGCCAATAGTTTTAGTTTACACACTTTACAAGCTTTAAAACCCCATCAAGGATTTTATTTTTTAAAAAAGTAGCCATGCAAACTAGTGCCAAAGTGTAAGTACTGAAATGTTGAAACAGCATAAATATTCAAAAAGACAATGGGTATTCGTCATCGTAGAAGCTTCTAAATATTATAAGCTTTTTGTCAAGTATTTAACTTATCGTGCATTCCATGGTTTTGAAATAATAGTCTTTTCTCAACATATCTACTGTGTGGGGCAATGTGGTTTTATTTCTAGAAATTTTTTTAAATCACCGCAAAATAATTTACTTTTTACGCATTACATTCATCGTGTGTATAAAGTACTGGTGTATCTATTTTACAAACCTGTGCATGTTCACACTTTTCATAGCACTGCTCGTTTGATTGCACGTTCTGCGTTTGTTACCAGAACTAAGCCCAGATCCAACCAAGTTTGGAACCTAAATCACACACAAAAACATTACCAATTAGGACTAACAAACTGACAATGTTCTGCTGCACACACTTTCATTTTATTAAGTTTCTAATCCTCTCTATGATAAACGCAACAGGCCAATCACGTGCCTTGTTTCCTCTGGCACTAAATATTCGCTGTTGAACAACTTTTCCAAGGTAACTGTACTGTTTTAATACAACCCAAAAATGTAATGTATCCACAGGTGCCAACAATGCCTTTTGCAAAGCAGCCATGCAAACTTAAAAAGTCTATATTCACAGCCCCATCTGTTTTTAAAAAAAAATAAAGCAAAAAAAACCCTGAACGCGTCACGTAAACACGACAATGCAAACAAACAACCTAATTTTTTCAGCAAGACAATAAGTATAACTTCTCTAAGTTATTTTTATTAGTATTATTTTTTTGCTTAAAAATTATTTGTTAATCCTAACTATCGAAATTAGTCTTTAATTACCCCTTTTCGTTAAAGTTTACCTGCTTCATTTAAACAACTTACGTACTTCTCATATAGCATTGTTGTTTCATGTATGTCCGACAAAAAGAAACGTTCTTTTTTTTTTTTTTTTCAACTTTCATGTTGACTCTGCGGAGAAAGTTAGAAATTTCAATTTCAATCAACTTTTCAAAGCTTCAAATCAAAAAGCAAAACATCAAAAAACAAATTTTGGAAACAGTAGCAAAAAAAGGCCCAAAGCTTCAACAAAAAAAAAGAATACTCATAACCACATATAGAAACAAATATTATTTTTTTTTAAAAAAGTGAGTTTTTTCTGTATTAGGATAAATACCCAGAATCAAGAGTATCAAAACTAAATAAAGTAAACTTCTATATTTAGTTACAGGAAAGACAGCTACTCCACTCTGTAGTTGTTTTCTGCCTTTTAGTTCAATTGATTTCTCGAAGTTTATAAGCATCAAAATTAGCAATATACTATAGCTTCTGTATTATCATTTTGTCTAATCAATACAATTGATAACTTTAAGTACTTTTTTTAGTTATTTTAGAACAAATCAATACAAACTCATTCTAAAATTGAACCAAGTTTCTACTGAAAAGTTATTAAATATTATTTTGTTTTCGGAATTTTCTTCACTACCAATTTTTTTAACCGAAAAAACAGTATTTTTAGCTTTATTAACTTTAAAAAAAGCACTGCTAAATTAAAAGTATAAGAGACAAGGAAGTCAAAAAAATACACGTTTAAAATGAAAATCTCAGTTTTATTTGAAGTAATTGCTTTCTTCCTGGCTGTATTTATATCACCAATCGATGCAAAAAGAAACCTAAAAGCGACATCTCTGGTAACATGTATGGAAAATTCACAGCTTGTTCCAGAATCTTTCACAGTTTATTTTGATCCATCATCAAGAGCACTTCATTATGATTTGAAAATTGACTCGCAAATATCAGGTGATGTTGTTGCATATATTGACGTCTACGCATATGGTTTCAAAATCATCACCCAGGTTGAAAACGCCTGCTCTTTGGGCTGGAAACAATTCTGTCCATTAACGCCTGGAATAATCGACATTGACTCGATTGAATACGTCTCCAAACACTATACAGATATGATTCCAGGAATTGCCTATGAAGTCCCAGATATTGATGCTTATGTGAAGTTGAAAATTGTCAAAGCCGATGACACAAATGAAACAGAAATTGCCTGTATTGTAGCTTTCTTTACAAACGGTAAAACAGTCTCTCAAACAGGAGTCAAATGGGCTACAGCTATCATTGCTGGTATTGGTTTGATCAGCAGTGCTTTACTGGCCGCATTTGGAAGTTCCATTGCGGCTTCTCACATTGCAGCCAATACCATGTCCTTGTTTTTATACTTCCAAAGTGTCGTTTTGGTTTCCATGCAACATGTGGATTACCTTCCACCTATTGCTTCTTCTTGGGCTGAGAATCTTGCTTGGTCAATGGGATTAATCAAAACATCCTTTATGCAAAAAATATTCCGTTGGTATGTTCAATCTACTGGTGGAACACCTGATTTGTATCTAACATCAACAACCGATTCTGTTTTAGTGCAAAAGAGAAGAAAAAGAGATATCTTGTATTTGGCTGCAAGAAACATAGCCAAAAGAGCACAAGTTAATGTTTTGTATGGTAATCAAGATGTTAAAATTTACAGAGGTATCAAAAGAATGGGATATAAAATGGGGATTGAAGCAACTAGTATTGTTGCAACAGGACTGACATTTTTCTTGTTTTGTGGATACGCATTAGCTATACTAGTTGTGTTCTCAAAACTAATGCTTGAACTTTTTGTTAAGATTGGGTTAGTTAAACCAAATAGATTTATTACCTTTAGAAACTCCTGGAAAATGGTTTTAAAGGGTGCCCTATTGAAGTACTCCTACATTGGTTTCACTCAAATCGCTGTTCTTTGTATTTGGGAATACTTCCAACAAGATTCTGCAGCTGTGATTGTTATGGCATGTGTCTTTTTATTAATAATTTTTTCTTTGATGATCTGGACGTTTTGGAGAACTTATCACTTTGGTAAACAGTCTGAAAGAGAATATAACAATCCCGCTGCCATATTATATGGTGACGAAAAGGTTGTCAACAAGTATTCATGGTTCTACTCAATGTTCAAAGCTGAATTTTATTGGTGGGGAGGAATAATTTTAATTTTTTTCTTTTCCAAGGCTATTATTGTTGCTTGTGCTCAAAGTTCCGGTAAAGCTCAATGTTTAATTATTTTTATTATTGATTTGGTGTATTTTGCTGCCATTATCAAATACCAACCATTTTTGGATAGAGTCACAAACATTATCAATATTTTAATGCAAACTGTTAATTTGGTCAACAGTTTCCTGTTTATGTTCTTCTCCAATCTATTTGGACAACCTGCTCCTGTGGCTTCTATAATGGCATGGGTCTTTTTCATTTTGAACGCTGCTTTCTCCTTCATTCTGTTGATGCTAATTCTTTTCTACACTGTAGTCATTCTATTAGCCAAGAATCCTGATTCAAGATTCAAACCAGTCAAAGATGATAGAATGGCATTTACAAAAGTTAACGGCGAGTTGGATGCCAATGTTGCAGATGAGTTGTTTGCTTTAGGACAAACAGCCAAAGAGCATGGTGATAATTGGGAAGAAGGATTGCAGGATCAAAAAGAATTATTTGACCACAATGAACAGGAAGAAAACTATAGAAATTCATTGCTGTATAATAACAACAGTTCCTCACGTAATTTACCTACTGTAAATAATGAGGAAAGCTCACCTTCTACAACTTTTGAAGAAGACGAAAAGTTCTACCAAAATGATAATTCTTCTCAAGGAGGTTTAAAATCTAGACTTAAGTCATTCACAGACAAGGTTAAAAGAACTAATACTTTGATGAGTAAACATTCAAATAAATCAGTAATAACTTTAGAGCATACCTCCACTGTGGGTGAGACTGAAAACAATAAAAGTGAGGGTCTATTAAAATCATATGACAGCGTTGCTGATTTTAAAAAGCAGCACAATAAAACTGAAAGTGAAGTATCGTTAGAAAAATTGCTTGATCAAGAGAAACAGCAAGAGTTTTCATTTTTATAAATAGTCTCTAGTAGCTGACATTGTATATTCATAGTTTTGATATATAGATTTGGAAATCTCTCAATTATTTTCTTGCATAGATATTCAAGAATTTGGATTGTTTTTGCGTTTTATTCGCAAAATTCAAAACTGGTGACAACGTATATAAAAACAGCTGCAAAACAACCCATTTTTGCCGCTATCAAATTTCCTCATAGTGGAAAGATTCTTGTTTAAAATTTGCAATCTCCGTTTCTTTAATTATCTCCCTTAGTTGCCCTCTAAATAACTTGTTTGTTAAAACTGTAGTCACTTTATCCTCCAATGCCAAAGTATTCATCAAAATTTTTTTAGAAAATTGAAAAAGATTACTGTAACTACCTTGACTGTTTGCAATAACATCATTGCGTAAATCAAAGAAACTTGAAGAATTGCTTAAACTAAAATTTTGAATTTTTGCTAGTGCATTTTGTGTATATTTTTCAACTTTATTCATTTCTTCGGTGCTGTAATTGTAATTTTCGTTTACATTGATTTCGTTGTACCAATTTTTCCTATTGTTGGGCATTTTTTTAAACTTGTTTAATAAATTATACTTCCAAGTGTGGGTCCATTCAAAAACAATATCATCTGCGCTGCTTGTACTATCAATTATATGCGGTGTATAAAGGAAAGGTACTTTTTTTGAAATATTTATGAATACAGTATCTTTGTGTTTGTTTATTCCGTTATAATCTGACCAATAATTCTCAAAGTTATCCGCAAGTAGTGGAAATATTGGTTTGCTATTTTTTTCATTGCAAAAATTAAACAAATATTGCTTTGTATAATTATTATGTATCCAATTTAAGTTTTCATCCATATGATTCATTAATAAATACTGTTTGGCCTCAATAGAAATGTCGCATTTGAACAATCCACCTATAAATTGCTTTGGTAAAAAAATATTTAGTTTTTGCTTTGCGTACTTTTTTCTTCTGGCAAGTTTGTAACAATAAAAATATTCAGGATTATCTAAAGCAAGTTTGAGAGGTGAATATTTAATGACATCTGCTTTATCTTTTATTTTCATAGTTTCAAGGACCCAAACTTTAAATTTTTCCAATTTAGTTGCAGCTCCAAAGTCTGTTTGTTGAGTTAAACCTATAATTGGAATATCAGATTGATTTAGTTTTGAATGATCAAAAAAACATACAGGCAAGTTCCATTCTAAACAAATTTGGTTTTCATAAACTCTTGGAATCTCTTTGCTCCACATTAGCTGTCCTTCATGACAATAGTTTATGCTTACTGAAGAAAATAGTCCAGATATGCCATTTTTGAGCGTTTGCACTTTTAAAATTTTGACTCCTGTATAATCTTTGGGCTCGATCCATTTGCTGAGCCGATTGGATAACTTATTGCTGCTGGGTATTCCAAATATTTGTCTCACTGTTGATCTGAAACTAACCTGTCCATCAACATATTTAGTTGTGCAAATTTTGTTTTGTGCAGTAAAGATATTGCTTAAAGGTAAACCAAAAATAATTTGTGCAAAAAATATCAAACAAAAAACATGCATTTACAGCTGCGTTGATGCTTATTTTAGATGGTAAAAATGATCGATATTACTAAAAATATTAATGTCCACTTGAATACCTTTGCAACAGTTTTAGTAAAAAGTTTTGCTATGAAAAACATTGAGAAAGTTTGGTGTACAAATTTTTTGGTTGCCAAACATCAAAAAATAAAACAAAAAAAAAAAAATTATAGTCATTAAAAATATAAGGATTCATTTGCCATTTTATACTTGTTAATTCTATATATTTATTTTTGTAATTCAATTTTCAATTTTTGATTAATTAATTAAAAGCGGATTTAAGATTAGATTTGATGAAATAAAAAACACAGTCAGCCGCTGTTTAGGCACATGACCCAGGCAAAAACTGTAACAAACCAATAAAACTAATCAAACCATACACGTCACTAAATCAAACTGTTACAACAAATATAAAGGTTATTCAATAATAATAAGCTTTAGTTTTTTATGTACCATTAATTCACAAATTCTTTAGATAAACACCATTACCTGTGTTCGTGCATCACTATATCTCAACTATGTATGTTTTGCGTTACCCGGCCATTTTATATTTGTTTTTTTTATTTTAAAAAAAAACTTTTTGCCTTAAAAAAATTTTTTGAAGCTTTTTTTTTAAATTTCAACACGTAAACACTAGATCTTGCTATTTATTAAATCCAGATTTTTTATGATTTGATCCTTTTGAAAAGACAGCAAATAATTCAAAAAACCAATAAGTATTAAGGTATCAATTTATTTGCGTAGCACCTAGTATGAAACTTGATATTAAGAAGGAATTTTCAAACTCTTCAGAAAGAGTGAAGTCTTTGGATTTCCATCCGACACAACCGTGGTTGCTCTCCACACTATATACAGGGAAGGTTGAAATTTGGAACTATGAAAGTAAAAAACTTGTAAGGAGCATTGATGTTACTGATTCGCCAGTGAGAGCAGGGAAGTTTATTGCAAGACAAAATTGGTGTATCTTAGGGTGTGATGATTTCAAGGTTAGAGTCTTTAACTACAACACTGGAGAGAAGGTACATGAGTTTGAAGCACACCCAGACTATGTAAGATGCATTGTTGTCCACCCAACATTACCATATATTCTAACATCATCTGACGATGGATTAGTGAGACTGTGGAATTGGGAAGAAATGTGGTCTTTGAAACAAGAGTTTGAAGCACATGAAACCATTGTTATGTCAGTGGCTATTAATCCAAAGGATCCAACTGTATTTGCTACTGCTTCTTTGGACAGAACAGTGAAAATATGGACTATTGGGAAATCAGATCCAAATTTAACCATATTAGCACATGAAACTGAGGGAGTCAACTATGTTGAGTACTATCCACATCAAGATAAACCATATTTGATCACCTGTTCTGATGATTGTTCAATCAAAATTTGGGATTATCAAACCAAATCCTGTGTTTCAACAATGGAAGGCCATGAATATAACGTTTCATTTGCCACCTTCCATCCTACTCTGCCTATTATTATATCTGGAGGTGAGGACTCTTCTGTCAAAATTTGGTCTTCCATCACTTACCAATTAGAATCCTCCATGAGACTAAACATGGAAAGATGTTGGGCTGTTGCTACTCACCCAAGTGGAGGTGCTAAAAATCTTATTGCCATTGGTTGTGATTCTGGGTTTGCAGTGTTGACCATGGGAAATAATGATCCTATTTACTCAATGGATGCACAAGGTAAATTGGTTTGGTGTAGTAAAAAAGGTGGAAACAATAGTGAGGTTTTTACTGCGGTCATAAAACAAAAAAGAGATGAAACTAATGATGGGGATGAAAATGAGTCTGAAGAAGGTGAACACACAAAATTACAAGTTAAGGAGTTAGGAACAGTTGATGTTTACCCACAATCCTTGAAACATTCGCCAAATGGTAGAAATGTTGCTGTCATTGGTGACGGTGAATTTGTTATTTACACAGCTTTGGCTTGGAGAAACAAAGCTTTTGGGAACTGTAAGTCCTTTGCTTGGGGCTCTGATTCCAATAGCTACTGTTTAGTTACCCTTGGTGGTGAAGTTGAGATGTATAAAGATTTCAAAAAAGTTCCTGACTTTGCCACTTTTGCAGATTATGATATTGTCAACTGTTTTGAAGGTCCGTTATTGTCACTACAAACATCCCAAGGTGATTTAATATTTGTTGATTGGGAAACAGGTAAAGAATTAAAATCCTTTGAATTGGAAGCTGAAAAAGTTATTTGGAGTAAAAATGAAGAGCTATTTTTAATATACACTGAGCAAGAAAGTGGTTATGTCATGGAGTATAACAAGGACTTACTGAGCAGCGAAGACGATGAATTTTTATCTGTTTTGTATGAATTTAATGATTCTATAACATCAGGTGAATGGGTTGGTGATGTCTTTTTATACTCTAGTGCTCAAAGCAAGCTTTCATATTTCATTGGTGGTTCCTCATACACTGTTGCTCACTTTGATCAACCAAAATATGTTGTAGGGTACTTGTCTAACGATAACAAAATTTATGTATGTGATAGAGACATGCATGTCACAAGTTATCCATTGTCTATCAATGTTATGGAATTTCAGACTTGGGTTACCAGAGGAGCGGTAGAGGAAGCTTTGAACGAAATATTGCCAAAAATCCAAGGTAAAAAAGATTTGCTAACGATCTCCAAATTTTTGGAAGCTCAAGAACTGTTCCAGGAAGCTTACGATATTACACCAGACTCTGATCAGAAATACATGTTGGCTGTTAAGTTGAGTTTGCTGACTGAGGCTTATGATTTATTAGTGGAAGATGAAAGTTCCAGAAACGAGCATAAATGGAAGCTTTTAGGTGACACATCATTGAATAAATTTAATTATAAGTTGGCAATCGAATGTTTTAAACAAGCTGCTGATTTAGAATCTTTGTTTTTGATCTACTCCTCCTTTAATATGAAGGAAAAGTTAATTGATTTGGGAGTTGTAGCTGAAACACAAGGAAAATTCAATATTGCTTTTAATTCTTATTGGTGCGCAGGTGATATTGAAAGAATAACATCCCTTTTAGGTAAATCTGGTAATGTTCCTCAGGCTGCATTATTTAACTACACATACGGTAAAGATACTGATTCAATTGTACAGAAATGGAAGGCTATCCTTGAGAAAGAGGGCTCAAAAAGCTTAGCTGATAGACTATTGACACCTGCTGCTGTTACAACACCGCCAACAAAAACGGTTAAGGAAGAACCAAATACACAAGAAGAATCTCTAATAGACTTAGAAGATGAAACCATAGAAACCCCAGAAGAAACAGTTGCTGTAGAAGAAGAACCAGCTGCTGTAGAAGAAGAACCAGTTACAGCTACTGAGGATATTATTGAGGACGAATCCGTTGAAACTCCCTCGGAAGCTCATCTTGATGAGCCTGTTTTAAACGATCAACAGGAAGTTAACCTGCTATAAGAGCTACTGCCGAGCATGCACTTTTATGTAGATACACCGATATATAAATGCTGAGTAACAAACCAAAAAATGGATTCTTTATAGTAAACCAAAAAACTGAATTATTTATAGTAAACCAAAAAATGGATTCTTTATAGTAAACAAGCATGTTTTATTTGCTATCAGACAAAAACAATTCCTCCACAGTAATAGGGTCCGCTTTTTTATCCATGCACACTAAATAGTATTCTTTGCTCTCAGCTCTTGAGGCCGCTGGTTTGTATTTCTGGACGTTATTAAACAATCTTTGGCATCTCTGTTTTAACAGCTCCTCCTCCTCACCTCTCAAGATCTTACAAACCATAGATCCACCTGGTTTTAAAAGATTCAAACACACAACTAGTGTAGCGTCACAGAGATCAACTGATCCCATGTGATCTTTGAAAGTTATTCCTGTAATGTTTTGAAGCCTGCTAATAGATTTGTTAGTACCAATATTCGAATAAATGCGATCTTTATCATATTGCTCATTTGTTTGAATAAATCCATACATATCACTCATCACAACATCTACAACTCCGCTGTTTCCTGCTTCCGTGCTGTCAGACTGAAAATGACTTTTAATTACATTTAAAGTTGATTTAAACAGTATATTGCCCTGAAAAAAGTCCACTCCCTCAACTGGATCAATATCTAAAAGATCCACGCCTAAGATTTTGCTTTCTGGGTGCGTGTATTTTCTCGCCACTTGAGACCAAGCACCCGGTGCCATTCCTAAATCTAATATTTTTTGTGGTTTTTTATCCGTAAAAAACTTGAACTTATCGTTAATTTCTATAAGTTTGTAAGCTGCTCTTGAAACATAGTTTTCTTTTATAGATCTTTGAGTAAATTCATCATTTACGTGTCTGGAAAGCCACTTTGCTGATGATCCCGTGTTTTTCTTAGAAGCAAAGCGGAGTTGTGTTAAAATAGGAAAATTACACGTCCTAAAAGACATTTTCTGTTATGAGTTTTAAAGGAGTACTTACTTTGTTATTGCTAATGACACTATGGTGATGCAGATTTTACTATTTTTGCAGATTATGAAGTATTATTTTTAAATTAAGTTAAAAAGTTGTTTTGACATGTAAAAAAAATAGATGTTTTTTTTTTTTTTTGTAGCAAAATTTTAATTTTCTTGATTAGGAAATTTTTAAAATAATTGAATTTAAAAAAAAAAAACATTAAAAAAATAATATTTTTAGTTTCTTTTTTTTTACTGTAAATTTTTTACGCAAGGCAACTGCGAAAGCATACAACATTGTAAAAAAGCAATGATGTGAAACTTTGTTGTATTATTACTATTACAATAATACGTTGTTAATAAAATTAATAGAAAAATATAACATTAAAAAACCAGGAAACTTTTGTTTTTTTAAATAATAATCGAACAACCTTACGGTCCACCAAATTTTTGGAAGATAAACTTTTAAATAAAACAAAACTCTAGAAAATGTCTAAAATTTCCACCTCTCAAGTCAGAGAAAACGTCAAGGAAATCTTGAAGTACTCTAATGAAACCAAGCAAAGAAACTTCTTGGAAACTGTTGAATTACAAGTTGGTTTGAAGAACTACGACCCTCAAAGAGACAAGAGATTCTCTGGTTCTTTGAGATTACCATCCACTCCAAGACCAAACATGGCTGTCTGTATCTTCGGTGATGCTTTCGATGTTGACAGAGCTAAATCCATTGGTTGTGACGCTATGTCCGTTGATGACTTGAAGAAGTTGAACAAGAACAAGAAGTTGATCAAGAAGTTAGCTAAGAAGTACACTGCTTTCGTTGCTTCCGATGTTTTGATTAAGCAAGTTCCAAGATTATTGGGTCCTCAATTATCCAAGGCCGGTAAGTTCCCAACTCCAGTTTCCCACAACGATGACTTATACGCTAAGGTTACTGAAGTTAAGTCTACCATCAAGTTCCAATTGAAGAAGGTTTTGTGTTTGGCTGTTGCCGTTGGTAACGTCGAAATGGACGAAGACACCTTGGTTAACCAAATCTTGATGTCTGTCAACTTCTTGGTCTCTTTGTTGAAGAAGAACTGGCAAAACGTTGGTTCCTTGGTCATCAAGTCTTCCATGGGTCCATCTTTCAGATTATACTAAGCGTATTGTGTTTATAAGTTATTTTATATATCAAAATTCATTTTAAATAGAACCACGTTTTTGTAGTCAAAAAAAAAAAAGAAATATTTGGGGTGAACAGCTCCAAAGTTTAAAAAATAGAAATATGTGGTTGTGTGGGTCGGGTATTTCATTTTCTTTGATTGTTAAATTAACAATGACAGCTGCGAACAGGATTCATTTTCAGACGGAGTTTAGCTGAGTTAGATCAATGTTTTATCACGTTCAATAGCAATAGTAAAATCAAATATGGTAACGGAGATGTGCAATCAGCTCTAAGTAAAAATCAAAGCCAAAATCTTTACTAGCTGCCCAGCACTTTTGATGTTTAAATAACAATCTGCTAATATATGAAATGTCCAAACAGCATTATATTATATATAAGCATTATCTGATGTTCTCACAGGCTGGGTTATGGTTTTTTTTTGTTGTTCAGACAATTCACTGACTAAATGCCCGTATAGCAAAATGATTTTACAGAAATACGAGTGTTTATTAAGGAAACGTGTTTACATATAAACAAAAAAAATCATATATATATATATTCGTATAAGTGCATACTATGGTCAACTAAATTTATTTTCTTTTTCTTTCAAACTATTTATATATAATATGTTAGTAACTTTGGACTAACGGGCGTAGAAGTTGCTAGTTTTCGTTTACTGATGTGGTCATGTGATCAATATGTGTTATCACGTTCTTTTCTTTATAAAAGACTCTCTCAACTTAAACAGCCTATCTCATAAACGGCTATATTTACCCCACAACAATATACACATGTTGATTAACCATTAATATATAGTGTGTTAATAGTAATAAAAAAGGTCTTTTATTGCAATTAAGAATATCCAAACTACTTAATTTCAAACCCTCTAGAAAAAACATCTACTTCTAGTATTCCGCTGTGTGGGGGTGTGTTTCTATACCAAATTAGTGTTAATATATTATTCGGTCCCACGAAACATTTCAATTAATATATTATTCAGTCCCACAAAACATTTCAACTAGTAAAGTATTTAATCTCAGAAAACCTTTCAGCTGGTATAGTGTTTCAGAATCTGTGTTAACTTACAACTACTGCTTAATTAAATATTTACTAAGCATTCGAGGAAACATATTAGCTTTTCTTTTTTCTTTGCCTTTTGTTGCTTATTTTATTTGATGGATCTGTCTGCACCAACATCAGATATTAGTAGAGGCAATATTGCAAATTCTGTAGAGTTAAATTCCTCTTTCCCATCCATACTGAAATCCAATGGTTCTTTGTGTGAACTTGATGATGATGATGATGACCAGATATCTCTGATATCTGAAATATATGATGACCAGGAAGATGATGTTTATAGCAGGCTACCTTTGAATAAAAATAATAAGTATACTTTGAACCTTTTAAGTGATAACAACACGCAAGCTACCTTGCTGTTAAAAAATTACAAAAGCAATGTTTTGAATGATATGAATGCATCTTCGCATGATTATTTAAACATTACCAATAGCGAACTAAATAACTCTTGTCCTGCTAATGCTACCTCGCGACCTGGATCATCAAAATTGAAAGAGAAGTCAAAAAAAATACATATTGAAAACATTATAGACTCTGCAAGTATGAGCAATTTGTACCTGGAAAAGGAGGGATTCTCCAGTTTGCCTATTAAACTTAACAATTCATTTTTAATGTCTAATGTCACCAGTGAACTTTCAACAATAACTACCACATCAGAGGTGTCAACAAAAGAGTCGGTTTTGGATAGTATTAAAAAACCAAGATGCTTAGATTACCCATTATGTGACAATTTTAATAGACCAAGCTGCTTAAAAGACGGTATTGAGTTCTTTATACAAAACAGTATCAAAAAAACATTGCTTGCAGCGAAACAAACAGAAGCTAAAGAAACGCGAAATCGGCAAATAAAGTCACCTTTCATGGAAAAAGAATATTTAAGTATGTTTGAAATGAATCAGAATGAGCTGATTGACTTGTTAATAGAGAAGGTCGAATCAAAAGGCAACCCCAATGGCTTCAATAAACCCCAGGATTTGTTACCAGCTATTTACTATTTGAAAGAGCCAGCTTTATCTTTCTCACAATTTATGAAGGAAAGAGTTTGTGTAAGCTTGGGGAAAGGCACGTTGATTTACACTATTAATCAGCTCGATACAGATTTAAAAGATATTGTTATCAGCGAGTCAAAGAAACATAAATTCATATTTGCCCTGTTGAAACACAACTACAAACTGAACAACGATGTGTTAACTATCTCAATGAGGACGTTTGTCAAAATGTCCGGTCTTGAAAAAAGGGTTTTGAATGTGTGTGAGCTAGAGATGATCAGCTTTCTGTTCAGTATTACAAGGTGAGAGCAATTTTCGCATTATGCAGGCACGCATCGAGCAATTGAGAAAAATAACTCTCAGGAAAATTTACTACTGAGATTTTGGTCTAGTTAAACTGTCAGATTTCAGTCTACTTGAACTGAGATATTTCAATCTAGTTGAACTGTCAGATTTCAGTCTAGTTCAGCAAGGGCCGCTTTTCACCGTTTGCTTCACCGCCCAAACTCAAAACATCTCAATTATTTTTTTTCTATATCTCTTTGTGTATATAATTCCAATTTAAAATAACATAAAGGTTGTTTTCTGGGGAGCTAAAATGCTTTTGACTGGTACTAAAAATGTGAGTTCAGCAGTACTGGTCCGGATAACGTCGCTTATGAACCAAATCTTAAAGTACAATTAGTTCTTTTTATATAGTATCAACTCATTTTGTTTTATGCCGTATCGTGAAGTTTCGTGGCCGTGATTAAACTATAGCTGGCAAAATACCAGATTACAATATACCATGGAGAAGGTATTAAATCCGACTAATACTAACTATGTGTTCCTGTTTCAAGGAACCATGTAGCTTAATTTTCTGCAAACTTTAAATAATTTATGTCTTCTAATAACATTTAGTTTAAATTTAACCGTTTGTTTTTTTTTTTTTTTGAAAATATGCCTCTCGTAACTCGAAACTATAAGCTGTGTTCAAGCATTAGATATCAATTCAAATCCAAGATATTCATGTCATTGTAATCGTAATACATTACATGGTAGCGGTGATTATCTTTGTTTTTTTTGACAGCTCGGATTTTACTAATCCTCTTTCCTTCCCATTTTTTTTTGGCTTTAAAAAAAAAACACGACTTTGTTGCTTTTGCGTAAAAATTTTTTTTTCAAACATAACAGCATTGCATATCAAATCAAATCACATACAAGAAATATCACCACATAAACCCATCGAAACATTATTAAATACAAGTTTTCAGCAATATGTGGAGCGTTTACAGTTGGTTCAGAAATGTTCTTTCCTCATTAGGTTTGTGGAATAAAAAAGGTAAATTATTGTTTTTAGGTTTAGATAATGCCGGTAAAACTACTTTGTTGCATATGTTAAAGAACGACAGATTAGCAACTTTACAGCCAACTTGGCATCCAACCTCTGAAGAATTATCTGTAGGAGGTATCAAATTCACAACCTTTGATTTAGGTGGACACATTCAAGCCAGAAGATTGTGGAAGGATTACTTCCCAGAAGTTAACGGAATCTTCTTTTTGGTCGATGCAGCTGATCCACAAAGATTTGAAGAAGCCAGAATTGAATTGGAAGGTTTGTTTGAAATTCCAGAATTGAAAAGCGTTCCATTTGCCATTTTGGGAAACAAAATCGATGCCCCAAACGCTGTTCCAGAAATGGAGTTGAAATCCGCTTTGAACCTATTAAACTACAATGCTGGTTACCCACCTTTGGAAGGGGAAAGACCAGTTGGTGTGTTTATGGTTTCTGTTGTTAACAAAAGCGGATATGCTGAAGCGTTCCAATGGTTGTCTCAATTTATTTAAAGTACACTAGTAAAAATGATTTGATTTCTCTTTTTGTTTTTTCTTTTTTTTTTTCCCTTTTTTTTTTTGGTTCTTTTAAACTAAATTTAAACAAATAAGAAATAAATAACTAATTAATTAACTGTAAGAGTGATAATGAACATTTTATCAGCAATATTATATAAATGTAGTAATAATAATTCTTTATTTTTTTTGTTCAAATAAATGAAGATATTGGAATCAAAATATTATTTACCTTCTACTTTCTTTTCTTCAAAATACCGCCATCGCTAGAACCAGTATTACTACGGTTCTTTCCAGCAGTCTCGAAATACTTTCTTTTTCTTTCTCTTTCCTTTTCTTTTTTCGTTTCAGCCTCCTTGGCCAATTTGATCTGTTTTTTGTTAATGAACTCCTCCTGTTTCTTTTTCTTTTTCAAATCCTTCTCCTTGGATATTGTGAATACCTTTTGCATAAATGTTCTTGCCTTCTTTTCTTCTCCACCCAATACAACAGCCCTTTTCTGCAAGTAAGTTTGGTTCTTTGCTGGTTTCATAGCAGATACTTGAGATTTAAATGGCAAGTTTTGTTGAATTTGTTTTGGTACTCTAACACCTGCAAATTGTCTCTCCACCCTTTCAATTTTCTTGTAAGCAGAATCATTTTGCATTGGCAGACCTAAACCATTTTCAAATCTTATTTGATTTTGCAATCTCATACCCTTCCAAGAAGATTTGTCAGACATTAACATAGATGTAACTGGATTATAGAACTTTTTCAACTTTACTGGATACCAGGTTCTCAAGATAATGGTATCAGACATTAAAATTTTATCTTCAAATGTAGCTCTGAATTCACCTTCAGGTTTAGATAAAGCTCT
Source organism: Hanseniaspora lindneri (assembly GCA_019649525.1). Taxonomy (NCBI): domain Eukaryota; kingdom Fungi; phylum Ascomycota; class Saccharomycetes; order Saccharomycodales; family Saccharomycodaceae; genus Hanseniaspora; species Hanseniaspora lindneri. The sequence continues at coordinate 22,893 of JAFNJT010000042.1, forward strand.
TTTAATTTCACCTCTAATTCCTGACACAGTTTTGATTTGAGCACCTTCAAACTTTGCCACTTCCATCATAGATGAAAACATATCTTTAACAAAGGCAGTGTTTTTGAAGATCTTGGATGGATAACCTACGAGCTTCAATTTCTTCACAATCTCGACCTGTGTGTCAATTTCCTCAACAGTACCTGTTAACGCTATTCTAAAAGATCCGGATAAATTATCGTTATCCACAAATTGGACACCCATAAATGGTGTATTTGGGTTACAGAGTGGACCATAAAATGAAGCTTGACAGTAAGCATGTTCTGGGGTGTATTTCAACATTCTTGTTCTCGTTCTAGAGTCAGTTGTAGTGTATATTGGCAAAGATTGGAATCTTCTCCATCCTAACGAGAATATAACAGGATCATTGGACTTTAGAATCTTCTTGTGCCATCTATGTCTTCTAACTCTTGAATTCATGACACCAAACTTCATTTCTGTAGGCAACAATCCACCTAAAATGATTGGAATTTCAGATTGGAAGTTATTGACAAATTCGCAAGGAACATTATCAAAAACAATTTTCAAATATGTACCCGGTTTGAACCCTTCAAAGTTGTTTCTCTGTTCCAAACTCAAAGTTTGCAAGATAGTTTGGTTGATTTCATGTTGTTTGGCTAGCTTGTTTTTCTGTAATTCAAACCAAGTGTCAAACTCGTTATTCGGATCATCTTCTTTGAAGTTTTCACCTTCCTCCAAATCAAACTGCAACTTCAATTTTTGTTTCTTAGCAGCATTTTCTTGTCTTTGCTGTTCAATTGACTTTTCGTCGACATCAGCTTCCTCAGGTTCCTGTTCTTCTTTTTCAAAATCTGGGAAAGTATCTACTGGTTCTTCTTCTTTGTTTTCATCAGCTTCTAAATCTTCAAAATCACCATACAATTCCTCATCATCAGGTCCATTAGTGCTTTCAGTAGCAGCATCAGCTTCACCTTCTTCATTTAACTTTGGTAAGGTTAATAATCTGTCCGAAATCAAAGACAAGTTAGACCACTTTGCCGCTAATTCAGCAACTGAAAGTTTTTGACTTTGTATAGTGTTGATAGTTTTGCCGGACTTTTTAAATTTCAATAATGGATTGTCATCATCATTATCTTCATCTGCTTCTTCTTCGTCAATATCTTTATCTTCGTAAAGTCCATTGTATCTGTTGAAAACATCATTTGGTGTAATATTTTCCATATACAATAACTTGTTAATATCCCATTTCTTGTTTTTGTTGGATCTTCTAGATACTTTCAAGGAGTTCAATTTTTTGGCTTTTTTGATAAACTCATCTTCTTCAGAGTCTGAGTCTGAGTCTGATAGCTCATTATCGGTTTCCATAATCAACTTTTCATCTCCATTATAGACTTCTTCATCTTCATCCATGTTGTAATCACCAGCTTCATCAACGTCATCGTCATCAACATTGATTGAGTCAAGATTTTGGTATTCGTAATCATCAAGAGTTTTATTTTGGTACAGCTTTGGATTTCTTAACTGCTTTCTACCAGACACCTGTTGTTTAGCTTCTTCTTCCTGTTGTTTAACTATATCTTCTTTGCTAATAGAAGCTGCGGAAGAAAACAATTGCAGCCCAGTGTTCTCTAAATCATCTAACTGAGAAATATCCTTGGTCATGTTGTCAATTATCAATTTACCTTCATCTAAAATTTGTTCTTCTTCTTTTAAAATTTGATTGGATGAATATTGCTTTCTGGCCTTTCTATCCTCTTCAAATTCTTCTTCTGAATCGTCACTGTTGGTGGCTTTGGTGATCTTGGAATCATATACATCGATATAAACAGCATCCTTATCAATCATCACACCAGAAATATTGGACATAGGAGCATAAACTAGTCTTTGGTCATCTTGTAATCTTTTTCTTCTTTTTGGTTTAACGACACCAGTGGCACCATCGCCTTCTAAATCAATTTCAGCTACAGTGTTTGAGTTGGTTTTATTGTTGTTCTCTCTTTCGGCTGCTTTTTTTTCATATTCATCAATCTTTGCCAAGTAAGATGGTGTAGGACATGGATCTGGCAATTTTTCCAAATTCTTAATTGTCAAATCACCAACACCACATAAATGCATCTTTATACAGTTTTCCAAATTTGGCAAATTTAGCCCACCCTTCAAATAACCATACATGGATATAGTTCTGTTTGCTTTGCCTTTCGATTTTTCAATCTCAGTTGGATGAGTTAGATCCACAAACTTGTCAACTAAAAAGTAATTGTGTTGCAACTTCCAGTTAATTGGTCTGTATTTCATGACTTGAATGAATCTTGATAAATTCAAAATTTCTTTGTCTGGGTATCTTCCATTAATAATACCTGAAAGGTAGAATAGTTTTGCACCCTTATAAACCTCGACCCAAAATCTATGTTTCAACTTTTTCTTTTGGTCCTGAATCGTGGATTTCTTTTTGAACAAATCCAAGTGGGTGACAATACCAATAATCTTTGGCATACCATTTATTTGACACATGTTCAAGAACTCCATAGTTTCCATTTCAAATCCAAAGTTACCATCAATAGTTAACAAAACAAGATCTGATATCTTTGACAGATCTATCATAGAATTGATGTCATTTGGACATTCAATAAAAGTGAATTTCTTGTTTTTACCCCCTATAACAGTAATTGGGCCTTTCAAGTCTTTTTCATTGATTGATTTTTTGGTAAATCTTTTAACCAAAGATTTAAGTAACATGGTCTTACCAGATCCTCTTGGTCCCATGATTGTTATAACGAATGGCTCCAACTCTTCCTCTGGAAACTTGAAATCATTCTCTTTGTCAAGCGCTAACTGATCATTCTTTGTAAATTGAGGATTATGCATCTTTCTTTGCAGCTTTTCATGTGAGTGCATCATCTTCCTGCTTAACGCACCGGAAGATGAAGAAACTGCAAACGCTTTAGCATTGTAACCTTGAGAATGAAGTTTCTTTTTGGTAGTCAACTTATCACCGCTAGAGCCAGAAGCTCTGTGAGGTTTATTGCTCTGTTGTTCACTCATCAAAATGGGTGGTATAGCACAACAAAAATAATAAAACTAATGACTTACTGGTTGTTTCTTCATACGATTCTTTTGTTCAATACTAATCAGAAGAGCAAATATTACAGAACAAAATTAAATTTTAAAAAAAAAAAAAAAAGTTTCTTTTTTTTCCCGAAAGGGAAATTAGAAAAACTAAACATAGCAGTGATTCAATATTCACCATAATTTATTAAAAAAAGGATAATAATGTTAACTTTGTTGATGTTCTTTATTTATTTCTTTAATATTTTTTTATTTTCTAATTATATTTACAAATTTATAGTTGTGTATCTTCTTATCTTAGTTACTTTGTTAGCATTTAAGTGCATTATCTTTCTTTTTTTCAGATATATTTAACCTTTTATGTGATGATGTTTAATAAAAAGTCGTCGGAGATAGAACTTGAAACCCGCTAGCATATGCTTTTTTTTTTTTTTTTTTTTTTTTTTGCAATAGTACTTCGAGTCCCACATGTATCCTAAATTGCAAACAACACGTAAAACTTCTGTGGAAAATTTTTTTATGTTGATTTTTTTTTTTTTTTTATTAATTGATTTCTCAGATACTGACACGTGAAAAGACTGAACAAAATTATAAAGTACGCATTTATTTAGGAAAGTAATCTAAAAATAACTAAGAAACCAGCAACAAAGATATACAGATAGTGGAATTTGAAAAGGGTATGGGGAATATCAACACTCTTTATACATTTCTTAAAGAACATGTAACCAGAAATGACTTATTGTTACCTATTATACTAAACTGTGTTGTAGGACTGTTTGTAGTTGTATATTGCTTAATATACTTTCTATCCAATAAACCTAGGGAACCAGTTGAATCAGAATTATATTGCACAGATAATAACGGCAAAAAAACAAAGTTGCCAAACTCTACAGATAAAGCAACTGCAGATATCAGTATTGTGGTGCCAGCCTATAATGAAACAGAAAGAATTGAGCCAATGTTATTAGAAGCGGTTGCCTTTTTTGAAAAAAACCAAAAAGAATTAGGAAAAATATTTAAAGAAAAAACAACTATTTCCTATGAAATTTTGATAGTGGATGATGGCTCCAAAGATAATACAAAAGAATATGTTTTAAATTTAGCAAATACGGAGCCGTTCAAAAAAAGTTTGACAGCAGGTAACGGTATATTGAGGGTTCTTCAGTTCACAAAGAACAGAGGTAAAGGAGGAGCGGTAACACAAGGTCTTTTGCATTCTTCAGGTGAATATATTCTTTTTGCAGATGCTGATGGAGCTTCTGAGTTTTCTTGCATTTTGAAACTACTGGAAAAAGTTCATAGCAATGAATATGGAGCCTTAGCCATTGGTAGCAGGGCCCATATGGTAAATTCAGATTCTGTTGTCAAAAGATCATTTATTAGAAACTTGCTAATGTATGGATTACATTCTCTAGTTTATATTTTTGGTATCAGAGAAATTAAAGATACACAGTGTGGATTTAAGTTGTTCAACAGACGCTCAATGGCATTAATCTTTCCATATATGAGAACTGAAAGATGGATCTTTGATGTTGAAATTTTGATTCTTGCTTTAAGCAAGAGCTGCAAAATTTATGAAGTTCCTATAAACTGGCATGAAGTTGATGGTTCTAAAGTTGATCTTGCAACTGACTCTATCAAGATGGCTATAGATCTTGTTGTTATAAGACTAGCGTACATGTTTGGTATTTACAGAAACGACATAGCTTGTAATTGATTATAAAGAAAAAGAAACAATTCATATTGAATATATATTGCTGATAAAATACTAAACTTTTTTCTTACCTTGAAAGATTTCACCACTGAGCTGTGTCATTTTTCTTCTTATCAATTGACCATTGTGAATAAAATTTCTTACCAGGGTTGCAAACTTGGTAGAATCTTTTCCGATATAATCAATGCACTTGACCAGAACCTGAGGATTTAATTCCAATTCAACTTCAAATGTGTTGTGAATCTTGTGATTGTCAGGATCATTAATCATAGATGTTTGTTTTTTATTTACAACCTCAGTCAAATCAAATCTGGTGTAAGAATCATTGTGAATATAAGAAGATCTTTTTTTTCTTCTTAGATGAATCGGTGTCTCGTTGGCAAATTTTTCAGGTGGTTCATCCTTTGGATCTAAAGGTATTTCTAAGTTTAAAGATAACTTCATGTCATATGCATCCCTTGGCGTATAAATCAATAGATTTGATAAGTTCTTCTTTTCTATAAACTCAAATATTCTGCCAGTTTTGTAGTCCTTTGAAAGTCTTAAGAACCTTGGTCTTTTGTGATTATAAAAATCATTAATTCTATAAATGCTATCAATCATTTCAGACTCCATTATATTAAAATCGCTATTGTTATCCGTTGTAGTGATCATATGTTTCACCAACTCTTTAAATAAGGATTCATCAATATTTGGCAACAAATGACCATCAATGTTAGTATAGATCGTCTCTGTGGAAATTGGTAAATTGATTCTATCAACCTCGTTGTCTCCTGTTAACTTCCCAAACTTCAATTCAATTTCAACAAAATTTCTTTCCTCGATAGGAATAGAAACTAATTGTGCATATATCCATTGTTGAATTGCTTGGATGATATCACAATCTGGCTCGACATTCAGATAGGATGGTTTGAAATCTTTTGGAATACCTTCTGCATTCAATCCATAGCTCTTGGCGGCAGGAGGCGATAAAACACTAGCAGACTCATTGGAGGCTTCGTTATCAAGAGTTTCAGTTACTAGATTCTCTTTAACTTTTGGAACCCATTTTCTAGCCCACATTGGAACTTCCTTCTTCTTCTTAACTCCTCCTTGTTCAGAAAGCTTTGCCAGCTTTACTAAATCTTCTTCGATAGAAGTCTTTTCGTTTATGGTATCCTCTTTTTTCAGTGCTGATGTGGTTGCTTTCTTGGCCTTTTTTGGAGCTGGTGGTTTATCATTTGTGTTTTCTTTATCAATGGGTTCACTAACAGCTGATCTTTTCTTTTTCTTTGAAAGTTCTCTTACAGATAGTTTTCTCTCCTCCTTTTTTTCTACTCCATTAGTTTCTGCACCTTCAGCCTCACCTGTGATACGCAATTGTTGTTGTTTTGGCTTCACTTCATCAATCGGTTTGACACCATCTGTTAATTCTTTTTCATCATCCTCATCATCATCTAAATCAAAATCTTCACTTTTAAATGAGTCCTCGTTTATACTGTCGGCATCATCATCCTCATCCTCATCATCGTCTTGCTCTTCATAATTGAATCCAGCTGTGTTGAAATCAACACCCTTTTCGTCACCACTTGATAGTGGTTTTTGAACATTAGCTTCCTCATCAGTATCTGTTTCTTCATCTTTCTGAGGTTGCGCATCTGTTAATGTTGGTTCTCTTTTTACCGGGGATACGTCTTCTGCATTCATTAAATTGTTTATTGATATTTTATTGTTGACATTATTGGTGCTTGCCAAATTTTCACCAGTGCTCATATTTTATATTAAAATAGATAAAGCAATATAAATTATTAATAAACAATATTAAATATCGGGGTTATTTCGTTTATAATTGGTACTTCTTGGTGGTAATGTTGACACTGTTTTTCTTTCCAGCTTGTTGAAATGAAATTAAACAATTTAAAACAAGAAAAAAAAACAAGTTTGAAAGATCTTTTTTTTGAAAAAAAAAATTGGTTGCTAATTATACCACGTGACTTAATCCGAAAATCATGTATAACCATCTTCAAAAATAGCAATAAGCTTAAATCAACGAAATATAATTTTAAAAAACAGTTGTTTACAAAGTGTAAATAAAAAATAGTATTTAATGAGTTTTTTTTGTTTGTTTTTGTCTTCTTTGTTTAGCTTTTACTTTTAAAAAAGAGCCAAATTTATTGAGTCATAGCAACAGCAACGGCTTGTAAATCATCATGAGAAATGGAAACTTTAATACCGCTGTAGCCTTTTTGTTCAGCAATCTGAGCTAATTCACCGTGTAAAACAACAACAGGAATCTTACCATCTCTGGTAATTTCAATATCCTTCAAAGAAGCACCTGCGCCATTACCTGGAATTTGTAAAGACTTGAAAACAGCTTCTTTAGCAGACCAAGTACCAGCAAAAGAAGCTTGTGGGTTAGCTTGAGATTTACAGTAAGCAATTTCACCTTCAGTGTAGTTTCTTTCCAAGAAAGTTTCGTTGTCAACAGGAACACTGGAGATAAACTCAACATCAACACCAACATTCTTGGCATCAGAAACCAAGTTAGACAATATTTTAGCAGCACCATCTACTGGTTTCTTAGATTGAATATCTTTAGCAGAAAAGATGTAACCTTCACCTTCAACTGGAGTCTTAGACTTGGAAGCATCAGCAACTTTACCAACTCTAGCTAATGGGTCTAAGTAGACCTTTTGTTCTAATTCTTCGGTGTAAGGAGCATGTTCCTTAGACTTGAAGATTGTGTTGTTGATCATACCTTCGTGGAAGAATCTGTGAGCTTTTCTGGCTCTTTGGGCAACCTTGGCTTTGTAAGCATTGTATTGAGCACTAGACAAAGCAGCATACAAGTAATCAGCATTAATAGCTATAGCTTGTGCACCCTTTTGACCGAAACCGAAGGAAGTGACAGAAACAGCTTTAATACCATCGGTCTTGATAGTTTGAGATGGGTACAAAACGTAATCAAATTGTTCCAAAATCTTGTCAACATTATCAGCATTTCTGTTACCTGGAACAATACCTGTTTGCAAGATTTGCAAAGCACCATTCAACATCCAAGCACCAGCAGCACCCTTTGGATGACCAGTTAAGTACTTTTGGAAGACACCCAAAACTGGGTTACCTTCTGATCTACCCAAGTGTTTCATCATTTGGTTAATAGTGGCAGATTCGTTCTTATCATTGGCCTTAGTAGAAGTACCGTGGAAAGAAGCAACACCTAAGTCATCAATAGTCAAACCATAGGTAGCTAAACAACCCCTTAATGGAGCAATCTTAGAGTCCTTCTTGTAGAATTCATTACCCCATTGGTTTTGAGCGACTCTCAATTGTTGGTTGGCTTCCAACAAAATTTCATCTGTTCTTTCAGCAATGAAGGTTTCCTTTTCACTCAATTCAGCAATTTCTTCAGCTTCTTCTCTCATAATATCTAATTCTTCTTCTTCCCAAGATTCGATTTGTTGTCTTCTCAAATTCAATTGTCTCTTTCTGTATTTCATATCTAAAATCTTGGAGTTCTTTAGAGAAGTCTTTGAAGATTGGTGTTCTCTAGCAGTAGTCAAGATACCCTTACCTGGAGCTGGAACAGATCTACCAATCTTATCGGTGGCAGTAGCAGTGAAACCTAAGATACCATAGATTGGAACACCCATCTTAATAGCTAACTCAGCAGACATGATGACTTGAATACCAGCACCTTGAGCTTCCATAAAACCGGCTCTAGAAGTGGTAGCAGGTCTGGACATTTCACTTGGAGTTCTTCCGTGCTCAAATTCTTCAGTAGTGTTTGATGTAGCATTCATATTACCGAATTCATAAGAACCTTCTTCTCTGAAATCATCGTAACCACCAACAATACAGATTTTAGCTTTACCAGATAAAATAGTTTCACAACCGATATCCAAAGATTCAACAGCAGTAGCACAAGCACCGACAGGGGTCTTGATTGGACCAGAAGAAGAAATCATTAACATGTTAACCCAAGCAGACATGGTGTTAATAAATGATTCTTGTAAAATATCGTTTTGGACAGGAAGATCTTTGAATCTGTCTTTAAACATACCTCTGATAGCAGAAACACCACCCATACCAGAACCAGAACAGTTACCAACTTCAGAAACATGGACATATTCATACATTTCGTATGGATCAGTAATACCAGCAGAAATAAATGCTTCAGCGACAGAAACCAAAACAAACAAGGTAATAGGATCAACTTGAGAAATAGTGTCTTCAGAAATACCGTAAGTCTTAGCATCCCAACCACTTGGAATTTGACCAGCGACTAATCTATCGAATCTTAAAGCCTTTGGAATGAACAAAGTAGCACCCTTTAACAACTTAACAGTGAATTGGCCAGTCTCTGGAATTTCAAAGACATCAACCTTGTCGCCATGTTCCAATTTGAATTGTTCAGCGGTTTCTTTAGAAGCTTCGAATGGTTCCATATCTTCTTCTACAACAACTTCTTGAATCATGTGTTTTCTCTTTGGATCGTAACCATCAAACAATTCAGGTTCAATTAATCTGATACCAGAGTGATCTAAGATGTATTCTTCATATTTACTCTTAACTTCCTTGTCATCAACTGGAGTATTGCTCTTAGCATCAACCCAACCAGTGTATGGTTTACCTTTTAATGGGCCAGAATGGTATTTGATTAAACCCATCATCCAAGCCATTTCAACACAACCTTCCAAAGAGAATTCACCAGAAGATTCCATTTCCCATCTAGTTCTTGCTGAACCCCATGGACCAACTTCAGAGAAACCAGTGACAACAATTACTCTTTCTAAATCTAGCATACCTTCCAAATCAGGAGCTAATTGCTTCAATTGTTGATGAGTTTTGTTTAAAGCTGGGAATTGTAGATCAATGTTTGCTCTTGGATTAACTTCAACCTTAGAGTAACCAATATCGGCCATCTTTTCACCGGCAACAACCTTATATTCCATAGAGGTTTCCAAAGAAACTGCTTTTCTAATATCAGAAGTTTCATATAAATCGGTTCTCAATTTGTTGGTGAAAATCTTCAAATCATCCAAGAATTGTAATCCACCATTCAAGTCAGCCATAACAGGCATTTTTTGACACAATTCAACAACTTCAGGAGTCATTAAACCTAATAAGTTGAAAGCCATTTCCTTTTGGGAGAAGGTTCTGACACCCATCTTTTCAATACCTTCAGCAATAATGTTGTTAGCACTCATCAAACCAGTACCTCTGGTCCAACCAATAACGGCACCACAAACGGTCAATTGATTGGCCCAATTTTCGGAATACCATCTGTTGAATAAGGTTTCCAAAGACAATTTAGATTCAGAGTATAGACCATCAGCACCGAAAGTACCATGGTTTGGAGACAATGGTAAAATAACTTGAGAAGGTCTGGTTTCAATACCTCTTTCAGACTTTTGAATCTTGACTTGACCCATAATTCTGTAAATATTAGTTAACATGATTCTGTGAGCAAATTCAGATCTGGAATCAATGTTTTCCAATTCAATACCGTTTTCTGGAATAGCAGCGAATGGAATAATAGCATCTAAGTCCCAACCTAAACCACCATCCTTGACATCATCATAAATGTATTTAATCAAGTTGACAACATCCTGTTTGGAACCTTGATTGAATGGAACTAAGACAAGAGCAGAACCTCTGGCACCCCATTTAGCATATAACTTTTGGAAGTGATCAGTAGTTTTCTTAGAGAAGGAATTGGTAGTAACAACAACCTGGGCACCACCTTGTAAAAGACCTTCCAATAATGCAGCACCAATAGAACCAATACCACAACCAGTCATCAAAACGTTTTTACCGGCAAAAGTAACACCATTGATAGCAGCTTTTTCCAAACCATCCAAGAATGAACCAGTCATTTGTTTATCGAAAGTGAATTCACCACCCTTACCCATCTTTTTCAAGTGTAAGAATGGAATAGTTTGAGGTGGAATGGTTGAAGATACCTTTGTATCAATAGATCTAACAGAGTGCAAAGAAGCAACTTCCTTGGTGGAATCAGAGTCCAAGTTGTCTTCAGTGGCAGTTTCCAAAGAGGTGGTAGCAGAAACTTTAGTGTCAATTTCGTCAGATTTTTTGTTCAAGAATTGCATCAATTCACCATATAGTTTTTCAAATTCCAAAGTGGTCTTTTCAGATATTTTACTGCTTTTAACTTGACTGTTGATAGCTTGGTAAACTCTGGTCAAGTCGTCTTGAATTGAAGGTTCTTCTTGTTTGGTTATTTCACCACCCAAAGCCATCTCTTGAACATATTCGGAGAACTTTCTAACTTGTTCTCTTGGAACTTCTTCGTAGGTGATGTTACCCTTGTTGTCAATAGTGGTCTTTGGACCAGTTGGCTTAGCAATATCCTTGTAAACTGGATTGACTTTCAAAACTTCTTTACAGTTTTCAATCAACTGTTCACCTAAAGACTTAGCAACCTTATAGTTTTCACCCTTGGATTCATCAGTGTTTGAGATGTGGTATTCCATGAATTTAATCAAAGTTTCATTGGATCTGTTCATAATGTTGATAGCCTCGGAAACTAATTCTCTGTCGACATTTTTCAAAGCACCGTGAATTATTTGGAAGTATAAAGTCAACAAAGACTGTCTTGCCCAATTCCAAGAAGAATCAAAGACTCTGGCTTTCTTAGCAGAGAACTTGGAACTAACCCCTTGGATGAAGAATTCACCTAATTCTTCGTTCAAGAAATCTAACTGTGTTTGTAAAGCTTGTAAGTTGTCCTTTTCTTTCAAGAACTTTCTTTCAGATTTGTTCAAATCAATCTTCAAGTATCTAGCAAGACATTCTAGTTGTTGTCTGGCCAAAACCTTTTGATCCTTTGTCAATTCATCGAATGCAGCAGCATCGATTGAAGCACCACCAGCAGCAGCACCGTTGGCGGCACCACCAGCGGAGGCAGCAGATGCAGAAAGATCGATGCTGGCGTATGAAGCATATTTAGTGGCCATGGAGTCCCAGAATTGCTTGGCTTCTGGTTCTGATCCGATTCTGGCAGCTGGTTCATTGGTTAAACCGAAAAGAAGAACACCATCTTGTCTACCTTTGCCCAAACCAAATCTAGTTTGCAAGTACTTTCTTGCTACTGTAACAGTGAAACCACCAGGCATCTTAGAAGCCAAAAGTCTGTTTATCAAAGAGCTAGATTGCTTTCCTAACTCTCCGTTGAAAGAATCTTGCATGGTTTCAGCTAATTCTTGTAATGGAATTTCTTCAGACTTTTCTGGAGCAGATCCAAATTCTTTACCTAGATCACCTAAAATTTCATTTTGCACTGTAGACTTACCACCAACTAAGTCCTTGATGGCCTTTGAGAATGGAACTTGGTCTAGAGATTTCTTCAACTTTTGAGCAACTAATGTGTGTAGAATCAAAGCTATTGGAACAGGTTGATCTGGAATTTCAGCTGCGGCTGCTGCTGGTGCTGCGGCAACTGGTGCTGCTGCGACTGGTACTGGAGCGGCGCTGGCAGCTGGGGTGGCTGCTGGTGCTTCAGCAGCTGGTGTTGGTTTTTCTTTGGCTTGTAACTCTTCTGGATCTGGGGTATAGTAGATTTCTTTGGCATCCTTAGAGTAGCAAAGAACTTGTCTCTGTAAAGATAAAGCAGCATCATATGATTCGTATTTATTCTTTAAGGTTCTTTGAGCCATACCAGACAATGTAGGAGAAGGACCAATTTCAACAACTCTTTCAGTGTTGAAGTTCTTCAAGAAGACATCCTGAGTTTCAATCCATCTGACTGGAGATGCGAATTGATATGCTAGAAGTTCTGTTAATAGAGTGTGAGCTAACTCTTGTTCGATTTCAGGAGTCATGTCAAGGCGAATGATTACAGAATATATAAATACTTTTGTATGTTACAATGGTTTATTTGAGTATTTATTTATTTTCGATGTGTTGTTTTCTTTTTAAAAATTGGAAGTTGTTAACACTCAAAATGTTTCAAGTCTGCTTCGTTTATTTAAAGAGATAAGCGTGGTGGTAGAAAAAAGATTTTTTATTTATTTTTTGTTGATAAAAAAAATTTTTGTTGAAAAAAAAAAAAAAAAAAATCACGTGCTTGGTTGCTTTTTATTTTACTTCAGTGTCCTGTTTTGGGCCATCTACATGTAATTTCCTTTTTTGGTAAATATTGTGTGTTTGCCTGTTAGGAAAGAAAAATATTCTGGTTACAGTATTATTGAGAGAACCATATATAAGTGTAGAAGGGATATTTTAACAGACAAAATATAATTGGGTAAGTTCTCAATGGTTTTTCTAAAATTTTTTCTTTAAAAATGTTAAATTATGTGATTTTTTGTTGTTGTTTTTTTATATTTGCTTGTACTTGTTAAAGTGTATAAAAACCAATCCAACATCTCTTAAGCCTTCACGCCTTTTATTAGTAACATATGTTTACAGCTTTTGATCACTTTCTTCTTTACCCATTTTGCTTGCGAGCAATAATCTTTGATTTTTCAAAGGGTTGGTTTTGAAGAATGTTCAAAAGAATTGAAGGGGTCGAAACTGGATGATGGTAAAACAATATTGTTGACACTTACTTCTTTCCACCCTGGTTTTGAAAGCTCTACTTCTTTTCGGAGTTATGCATATTTGAGAAATCGGGACTTTATCGAAGTTGACATTCCTTAATTTTCTTGGTTATGGTTTTCCACTGCGTGTGATCTTTTTTGGACAACCACATTTGTTACTTTACTTTTTAGTTACTGTTAAAGTACTAAACGTTTTTTCTTTTTTTCTCTAGATTTAGGTTTGGTTGTTCTTTAGCTACCATATATTTACTGTTTAATAGTAACATAAATAGGATACCTTGTTTCAGGCATTAGTAAAAAGCAACCGTCTTTTCTTGCTGCAATTTTGAAAATTAATCCTCTACCATATTATTTGAGTCTGGGTGCTGTCAAAGTGCAGGTTCTAGTATCTTTTTACATATAATTGTGATTTTAAAGCAGTTATATAAGCGTAAGTAAACGTTTTTTTTTTTTTGGTTGTTTCGTGAACAACTTTGAGGTAAGAGTTTCTACTTTTACATTCATGACAGTGAAAATGCACTTTTCAAAGACATACAGTATGAATCGCTTGGAGCAAAACAAAGCCAACGAATTACTTGCAACAATTATCATTTTGCTAGGTATTAATTAAAAATACATTTTATTTATTCCTGTTTTTTCTGGTTACAAACTTCAAACACAGCAAAAATCCATGAATAGATTTTAAGTTCTGCTTAAAGTATTATCTCTTAACAGATGTTACAACTGGAACAACAACCACAACGACTACAACGGCAAAAATAACAGCCAAAATGATGTAGCATCTAATCTTGTTCTTTCTTGCTGTTCTGGCACTCTTGACAGCCTTATTAGTGTGGCCAAGACCCATTTCAACATCGTGCTGGGCTTCATCAACATTCTGTTCAATATGTTCAACATTTTCTTGTTGTTCAACAATCAATTGCTCCATGTCATTAAATAGTTGAGTTAATTCAGCCATTGACTTTTCCAATAACAATAGATCCCTATGTCTTTCCTGAACTTCCTGCAACACAGTTTTGGCTTCCCCTCTTCTGTTGGCGTTCAACAAGGCCTGTGAAAAGATCTGCTGCCCTTGTGAATCCAAAATTGCGTCCTCCAATTCTTCATCAGTGGCGTTTGGCTGAATAATCTTGTATTGTCTAATGGCTTGTTGTTTGGTTGAATCCTTGTGGTTTGCTTCAACGATTCTATAGTCCTGAATAATTTTTAAAAAGTTTTGTCTTGAATTTTCAATTTGAGCCTTCATAGTGTTTGATTGTGACTTTGCTGCCTTGGCTTGTAGGCTTTTTATTTGATCTCTTAAGTCGTTTTGAACCTGTTGAGCATTGTTGGTCAAATTATCCAATTGCTCTCTAAGGGTTTGTTCGGTTTCATAGTTGATCTCTGTCAACAATCTCTTTTGGTAGGAATCAATACTGTTGACTAAGTTTTGGTATGTGTCTAATTCTGTATGAATGTTATTTATTTCTGTCATGAATTCAACAAATTCCTGATCATCCTGTTGGTTTCCAGCGTAAGGAGCATTGTTCAATTCATAAGCTTCATTCTGATTATTTTCACTGGCATATGGGTTGCTTTCATATGGATTGTCGTAGTTCATGTTTTGATATTAACTTTTGACTCTGATTTGGGTTGTTAATATCTTTTCATTAATTAAACTAAACATTTATAGAAATTAAATTAATGTATTTTGTGTTAGTTGCTATTTTTACCACATTCGTAGCTAAATCACATAGCTGTATGTTTTTTTTTTTTTTTTCCTCGGGAAATTTTTCTCAACGACGAAGAAACATGGGTAGAATGAAAACAGTAGTACACCAAACAGAAACCAAGCTGTTACCCAAACAAAAAAAAAAAAAAAAATTCCAAAAAAGCATGCTAGCGAAACCGTATGTAACTTAATAAAATCGGACATAAGCATGCTGGCAAAATACATAAAGAGGGGAGAATACCGTTCCGGAACAAGCAAGATGCGTCACGTTTTAGCTTTTCTGCACTAAAAATACCAAGGGGCAATAAAACAGCAGGAGGAAAAAAAATTGAGTTTTTCCGTGCTTATGATAGAAACTTTGCACAGAGTTCATATCTGCAGTTGAGAAATGGAACCTTATTTGTGGGTTTTGTTTTTTTGCCGCTACCATGTTTTTTATTTTCAGCGACATGTGACCCCAGCAAGCATTCTATTTGGATCCAAAGATTCACTACAAACTGAATATAAATGAAGGGGAACACATATTTCAGCACTTGGTGCTGTTGTTTAATCTCCATAAGTGATCGATATTTTCATGGTATAGTTTTCTGAAAATATCAAACAACTTTCTCAGATCATGTGATATTGTTTAATATTCATCCATATGCTTCTTAGCTGTTTTTTAGCTTCAAAACTGCAACATCGCTAGCTTTTTTAGCTTCAAAAACTGCAACATCGTTTGATTTTTCAGCTAACAAATTCAATTGTTAAAGCCCTTCTCAAAATTAAAGATGACCCGTCTCTTGGATCGCTTAACGTTTTATATACAGAGATATCATGTGTTCAGAGTTTGTTTGGGAAAGAATGTTATTAGTTCAATTAAATTTAACGTTTTCTTAGTTGTCAAATCTTAGTTTACTTTTATCAATAGGTCTTGTTTCAGGATCACTGTCGATCTTTTCATACTTTGCTACAACTTGCTTCTTCAAATCCTCGTACTCCTTGGCGGTCAGAGGTTTGACAAACTCATCAGAAGGAATAAAGGAGAAGTTTCCCATAGCAAAATCTCTATCTGACATCTTGGATAACACATATAGCTGGGATCTGACATATCTTACAATAGCTTCCAAATGCACAAAATCTATATTCTTTCTACCACCAAACAAATTTCTCCAGATTGCTTTTGCCAAAGTGTAGTCGTCAGTGTAAAATCCCTCGTCATAAGCAAATATACAACCTCTCAATTGAGAGTTAAATTCTTTTAAGTAGGTATCAATGAATTTTCCTGATCTCACGTTCATTTCTTCCTTCAACTTTCTCTCTAGTTCTTGGAAAGTTCTGTCAACCAATTTCTTCTGATAGTTTTGCCCAATATCAAAAGGCATTGCTCTCATCCTTACAAACAAAATCCAAACATGCAGTAGATGAATTTGGTACCATTGAGAGAAGGTTTTTGGAAGCTTTAAGTCCTCATAAAAAAACTTACAACTTGGAGACAGTTCTCCGCCATCCTCATCTTCATACTGCAGCCCTTGAATTGAACACTGTTTGTAATAGTAGGAACCTGAAATAGCACCTGCTCTTATTTTGTCAACATTCAATCTGAAGTATTTGACCATAAAAGATATTAAAGATTCCTGAAAGTTTGTTAGCTTATAACTTTTTTCGATGCTATCGTTACTGAGTTTCAAATCCTCTGGTTGATATCTGTCATTTTTTTTCACTTTTTTACCCAAATTTAAAGACCCATTTATTGGTTCAGACTCCAGTTTAGATTTTGATACTAAATCCTTAGGTGTTTCATTGGATGATGATTGGTATCTAATAGATGAAGTTGTATTCAAATAGTTTTTAAACCCGGCATTGAGGTTGTTTAATCCTCCATTTCTGGAAATCTTTAATCTCAACATATTAATAGAATAAAAAACAAAATTTAGTCCTTTTGTTTATTTTACAAGAAATCTTGATTGGTTTCTTTGAAGTATTTGATTATTCTTAATAGGATTTCAGAATTTAAAAGTTTCACAGCTTTGATTTTTATTTTCTTCCAAAGCAAAAGATGAAAAAAAAAAAAAAAAAAAAAATTTTTTTTTAATAAAATCATTTAAATCCGAAGAAATTTGTTAATTTAAAAGCTTAAAAATGAACAAGAGAAGTAGCATAAAAGCCCGCATTGCCATAAACAGCTGTCCAAACTAGTGGAAGAATTGAGTGTTTATCGTAATATTATTTGAAAGCTTCAGGTTTAAATAAAATTGTTTATATATTTGTTTGGTGTTTTCTTTCTGAAGCGCTGTTTGTTGTTTTAAAAAACTGATTTTCAGCATACACTTGATACGGTAGCGGAATTTAATGATTGAACCATATGCAGAAAAACTCAAGTTTAATATTCACAAATTAAAATGTTATTCATGTTGTATTTTACCCAAATTGGCATATTCTTTTTTTTGTTTACCAAGGATCTACAACACCTTAAAATCTAGGTCGAGTTTCTATTAAATCTTTTTAAAGGAAGAGACAGAGTAAAATATTAGTTTAGCTCTTTTTGTTTTTGATCCAATAAACCAGAGAGTTCTTTGGATAATTTAACAGTTCTCTGTTTCAAAGTTAATGTCCCCGGAGTACTGTTGGTTTGCGTTTTTTTGTTTTTAGAAGTTTCTAGTTTTTCGAACCCTCCAGTAAACATGTTCCTTCCAAAGTTTTGAATAGCCAAAGAATTTTTATAGTCACTGAGAAGTTTTTGTTCATCTTTTTTGGTCAAGTTCTTCAAAAATTGGTTGGTCAAGGAAATTAGGTCATTTAATTTCACCAAAGTAGTGCTGGTTTTAAATATCTCAACCAATTCAGCATCATTGGATAATGTGTGAATTTCATTAGCCGCTGCGCTTGAATCTTTGACTTTTTTTTGACCGGCAAGAGATGTTAGTTCTTTTTCTCTTTCCTCAATCTCAGTTAATAGTACCATTTTATCAGAGGTCAAAGAATCTTTTTTCGTATTTAAGTTTAACAATTCTTCTGTTTGAGTTGGATTTTTAGAGTCAATATCTTCCAAATCCATGCATTTTGACAATATAGGCTCCAGTTGGTTTTCAATCTTCACCAATTTCCTATTCAAATCAATTAATGTCTTATCATTTGAAAATAGCTCAGAAGAACCATCTTCGGAATCTGCACTCTGACTTGGACTGTTCCTACTTTCAAATAAGCTATTGAAATTTTCAAAGTCGGAAGCATTTTGAGAAATATTTTCTAGTAAAGTTAAGTCCTCAGCATCCAACGATGTAAAGGAAGTTTTAATTTTTTCAAATAATTGACTGTATGTCTCGTTTTTCAGCAAAGAATTGTACATCAGTTGCTGATTTCCAACATTTGATTCGAATCTCTCCACTATAGTAGACAAGTTTGCTTTCAAGGATCTTTCTTTAGCGCCGGTTTTATGGAGCCAAGAAAGTAAACTTTTTACAGATGCATCATCATCAATAAAACACCAATCATCATTATCGAGCAAATAATTTTTTCTCCAATCAATCATTTTCCATTCCAGATTAGATAAAGATGTGTTGTCAAAGTCATTGTTCCAAATGTTTTTTTGTAACAATATAGGCACACCTTCAGTATTCAAAACCGTTCCATCTGGCAAAAACTTAAAATCCTGGATCTTTTGAGAGTATTCTTCATGATTCATACCATCATAAAAGAAAGGAATTTCTTCTTTAAAAGGTCCTTGAATGAACACTTTACCACAGCTTGGAATACAGTTTTCGTTTGGATTATTTATGTCAAAGTTGCCTGTTGATTCTAAATACCAATATCTGTGACCATATCTATCTTGGCCTAATGGCTTAAGTCTTATGCTTGTTTCAACATTAATTTTATCGTCCCAAAACTTTTTCTGGAATTCATTTAATGCTATTTTATCGCCTACATCTTTTAATTTGGCAGATTCAGCACTCAAAGTACGTTCATCCTCTTCAGATAACTGTTCTTTTTTTTGTAACGTCTCAATTCTGTTATCAATGTTAGTCTTTTCTTTGGTTAACATCTTAATAGCTTTGTTTATCTTGAACCTTTCAGATTTACAACTATTAACAACATCCATTTGAATCTCTAAATCCTGTTTAATGTCAATACCAAAGTTAAGCAAAAGATCTACCAAAATTTCGATGATATCTAATTTGTCATTTAGCGTTAAAATATAGTTGAAATTTTCCCATAACAACTTGTTTAGATTGGTAGAATCCTGAGAAGAATCTTCAACATAAAGCTTTTCTATTATATTCTTCATCTTTCCTTGATATGGAAATAAGTGAAAAGAATCTTCGAAAATTCCCAACAAAATAAAACACCAAAAGCCATTATTGAATTGTCTTTTAATTAACCTTTCTGAAAAAGAAACATCTTTGTAGTTAATGCAATTTTCGACAAATTTGATCTGGTCAGATGGTAAATGTTTGGCTAATGCAGCCTCCTTGTCAACTTCCTTATTATCTTCGTCAATCCAAAGTTCTGGCACGGTGACCCTCCAATCACCTCTATTGTTTATAAACAATCTTAATAAGGAGCAAATAAACTCCAACAAAAACTTATTGGGATTCTTAGTAATAGATAAGTCAATGTATTTTTCTTCTGACCAAGAGTTAGATGAAAGTTCTTTTTTCTGGTTTTGATCATCTGAGACGGCGACTAGCTGAATATTAATATCATGATTAATGAAAGCAGATTGTTTCAATTCATTAATGATGCTCAGTCTTTCATCTTCAATAAACACCTCAGGGTTTAAAGTATTTGAAAACTGGCAAGTGAAAGTTTCACACTCTTCATCACTTTTATTTCTGTTTTCATTATTCAAAAGAAGCAAGAACTCATTAAAGTTTATCGGTTCTAAAACCAATAGTTTGTTAAAATCAACAAGAAACTTGTATAATTTAAAAATTTGAGTAAAATTGAATCCGGTTTTAGATCTGTCAAATAGCTTAGTGTTAAAGCTTTCATCATATTGTTTAATGTTTTTTTGAAAAATCAAGGAATTTGTATTAGCATCGTCAATTGATGCAAATTCTCCCCCATAAACGTAAATGTCAGTATACAACTTTGAGAATTCGTCATTCAATGCTTGATCCTCGGAATCCTTGTGAGTTAGTTTTAAAATATTCTCAATCAAAGAGGCTCGCAAAGAATTCATTTCCTCAATACTCAATAAATCAAGCTTACTTAAATTTCTAGGTATTTCAACATCCAAAGTTATTGTCTGTTTCATTTTTGCAATATTTGGATTATAATGATGGACAGGTGCAACATGAGGTTGTGGAGTAATATTAGATGTTTTCAAGTCTGGTGTTGAATCATTATAAGTTTCAGCAAAAGATGGTGATTGGTTGTTATTGGTGTTTGCTTTGTCATTTCCTAGACCTGCTATCACTGTTGTATCAGATACAGTTGAGGAAAAATTCTCATTCAAATTTAAAATATGAGTTTCTAGATTTTGAGAAGGAGATTTCCTCTTTCTTCCTCTCTTTTTTGGAGGTCCTGTATCTTCAATAGTTTCAGTAATCGATTTTGGTCTTCCTCTCTTTTTTGAAGGAACAGTTTCATGTTCAGAATCAAAATCTTCAACCACTTTCTGCCTCTTACTTCCCCTGGCTGGTTTTGGATCTTCCCTATACTTTAGTAGCTCTGGTGGCCAATCCATCGTCAAATTGTAATGCTGAAGATAATCTTCTTTAACACACCAAGGCGAACCATTTTTCCTAGAAGCCTTTACAATGGTCAACTTCATAAAAGATCTCAATAAATGTCTGGTAAACGCTTGTCTATCCCTACGAATCTCGTCCTCATCAACCTCAATAGTCAAAAAAGAGCTAGGCTGGTAAATCAAGTATGTTTTTGGTCGCTGATTTTCAAACATCAAAATTTCTTTAACAATCCAGGGGAAAGATAGATCAACACCTATTTCATTAACATCACCAGCTATTCCATTGGCCTCCTGATATGACGTTGCTGACTCTCTATCAAATTGCATATTGTGTTCTTTTAAAAAATTTGTCACAAAAACATTGTCATTAATGTCATTAATTAGCACTCCATCAAGAGTCACTTTGTTCATATTTTTCAAAAATATAGTTTCATCAACAAAATAATCCTTTTTGAATCGAGAATAAGTTTCTTCCAGCAAATAGTCAAATCTTGAAGTTGGATTAAAATGCAAATACTTTGCCACAGGATCTCTTAGTTTTAAAGGGAACTTGCTCTCCAAATTATTGAATTCTCTTTCCTCAGAAGCCATAGCCTGAAAAAATGTCAGATTTGAATGTGAAGTGATTTCACATGTGAAATTCTTTTGCATGTAAAACCATAGTCTTTTAATGTAATCTTCGTATCTTGCAAACCATTCACCTGTCTCCTTAATTAAAAAAACCTTGGTATTAGAATTAAATTCGCTCGGAAGCACTAAGGGATCTGACAAAGATGCCTTCTGCTTTTTGTATAAAACCATTTGAAAAAAAAATAAAACTCTAATCTACAAAAAGAATAGATCTTTTGGTTCTATGTGCTGTCTCTTTAAGTTGAAAAACAAGAATCTTAAAGTGATCAAAAAAAATACAAAACAGAAAAGTTTGCAGTCTTTTCAATAAATAATAAGTTTAATTAATAAAAACAACGGAGTTAACCTGTTTGGTTTGTACTATTAAGGTTTTTGGTAGCCAGGATTTCAGTCAAATGTATGAATGTTTACCATCGTTTTACGATTTACAAATTATTGAATGAAATAAAATACCTGGCTATATATATTTTGTGGAATTGACAAAAAAGCTACTTTAAAGACAAGGGATATTTCCTATTTGGTAAAATGAAAAAAAAAAAGGCAGAAAATTTTTTTTGTTGTTTTAATTTTTTTTATGATCAATTTTTTAAAGCTCGGATTTAATCTATAGATTCTTCTTATCAGCCGCGTAACGCGTGTTTTGTCTTTCAAATAGTAGACAAAATTTGTCTGTCAAAAAAAAAAAAAAATTAACTGGAAAAAAACCTATAAACAAAAATAATGATAATTACAGGGAAGCAGCGTGTGAGTCACGTGTTAATTAATGAAACTTATAAAAACATAGCTAAGGCATACTCAAAGCTTATGCGTAAGAAAGTCATAAAGCTAAGGTGAACTAGAAATATAATTTATCTGTCTAACTTCTCCATTATATACTCTATTTTTGACTGCAGTGCTTTGAACTTGAGCTGCAGGTTTGGCATACTGTTGTCAGTCTCAAGCTGGTTTATATTAGCCATTGATTCTGACAAAACTTTTAGATATTCATTCAGTTTATTTTCAAGAAAAATGTCATCATTTGTTTCAGGCGCGCTTGGAATAGAAGCTGGATCTAACAAATTTTTTATCCGTAAATCAATGTTTAAAAGATATTCTTCACTGATACTGCTCCCTCTTTCCACTAAAGTTTCGTTAAACTCCTTAAGTTCCTTAAGTAACTCTCCTTTTCGAATGCATAAGTCATCAAATCTCGAAAATTCACTATTCAGGTCCTTTTGAAGAGCTTCATCCTTTAGAACTTTGTCTATTATGTCAGTATTGGGTACAAGCAGATCAAGTACAGCCTTTGGGTCAGAAAAATCAAATTCCATGGTCGGTAGATCTATGATGTTGCATTGAGATATAATATTGGACATTATTGCATTTAGATTCATATCTAGCTTCCTTACTAATGTTTCCTTTTCTGCAGGACCATAATCTTCTTTCTCCAAGTCGTTGTTCAGCTCCAAAAGTAAATTGCTTCTCAAATTGAAGTATGTTCTTTGCAAGTATTGAATATCTACATTTAATTTGTTTTCGGCTTTTGTCTCGTAATATTCATTCTTGGCACCAGACATTATGTTATTAGTTTAAACCCAATAGTTAGATTTTAAAATAACGGGTTTTCTATGTTTTTCATATGTCATTTTTGGCTATTGTTACAATCTTAGTCTTGATTTTAATTTAGTAAACAAATCTCAAAACATATATTTTTTTTGGCCTATAATTGTCACGTGAAGTTTTTATTCATTTTTTTTTTAAAGCGCAGTTGATTTGTATATGTATTTTTTTTTTTTTTTTTTTTAGAAAATTTTTGCAACCATTCTTAATAACTCTTTAAAAATGAGCAACCTAAAATAACTAAAACATAAAGAACCCAATACTAATATTTCAGGCTGTTAATAAATAAATCTAAAGATATATAATGTCTGTTATTGGCTCAAAATCTACAGAATATTTGGTGGATTATGCGCCAAACTACGCACCAATAATAGGTTTCTCTGGCTGCTTTTTAGCCATGACCCTGTCATGTGTAGGGGCGGCTTATGGAACATCAAAATCTGGTATTGGTATATCTGGTATAGCACATTTTAAGCCAGAATTGATAATGAAATCTTTGATTCCGGTAGTCATGAGTGGTATTTTAGCTATTTATGGGCTAGTGGTATCAGTACTTATAGCAGGATCTATGTCCCCAACAGAGCCATATACTCTTTTCAACAGTTTTTTGCATTTAGCTTGTGGGCTTTGTGTAGGATTTGCATGTTTAAGCAGTGGCTATGCTATTGGAGTGGTGGGAGACGTTGGAGTAAGAAAGTTCATGAAACAAAGTAGATTATTTGTAGGTATAGTTTTGATTTTAATTTTTGCAGAAGTTTTAGGTTTGTATGGTATGATTATCGCTTTAATCTTAAATACTAGAGGTGCTAGTACGTAGATATGAGATTTATCTACTGTTTGAGTTGTTTACACTATTTGTTTATACGTATATATAAAAACGAAAACATTTTTTAATCAGTCATTTCAACATCAGCGCTTTGAATAAGAGGCTCTTCCTTCAAGACTTCAATAGATCTCTTGGAATCTAAAAACAATAAGTAGGCTTTTTCAATATCCTGCAACTCTACAACCTTTGATCCTCTTTTCAAAGAAATTTGGTTTGAAACTGCTAGCAAATTGCAGCTGTATCTTAATGATGTTTCTTGGCCTATCTTGGTCAATAACTGCAAAGCTTCGTCATTTAACTCTAACTCTTCTTCAGTGGCTCTTATTTTCAAAATCATAGACAAATCCTTAGCTCCATATTTTTCTACTGGAACTATAATGCATCTATCCAACAAATCAGCAGGTAACCCATGTGGAGTTATATCTTCAGAGCCTCTGGCTTTAGTAAGACCTCTGTTAGTGGCCATTATGACAATAGGAGCAAGTTCCATTTCTAAAGCTCTATTAATAAAAGCACAGCACTCCAGGTCTAGCATGTGACACTCGTCTATGAATAACACACCTGGTACAATTTCAGCCTTACCCTCTTCCTTCCATTCACTAACCTTAGTATCAATTTGATCTCTTATTTCCTTAGATATTTCACCAGTGTCTCCTGAGAACAGAGCTAAAACACCTTGGGTTCTTGAATTGATCACATCAATGTCATGCAAAGAAACGGTATGTGTTACAGTTTTTCTTTGTTGTAATTCTCCTTCAGGGCACTTGACAAACTTGGTGTCAACTCCCATGGCATCATAGTCTCTAGATCTACTCAAAGATCTTCCTAATTTGGTAATTTTCCCGTTAGCCTTGTCAATAGTAATGACATCTCCTCCGTTTATTTTCTCCTTTAGAATATTCTCAATCATCTTAGTACCCAACTCATAAACAGTTTCCATATCAGTTGTCTTGATGGTTAATTTTCCTTGCTTTTGCCCTCCTGTTATAGATCTATCAATGATTAATTCAACGACTTCACCGCAAATCAATTCTGTAACTTCTTTGATTCTAATTCCAATGGATCTTCTAAAGAATTGTGTTAAAGTTTCCGTTTTAGACAGTTCCAAGGAATAAACTTCACTGCCTGAAAAGCTTACAAACGGAACAACGTTTTCTTGTAAATCTTCAGCTGTGCCATCTTTGTTTAGATGTGTCAATATTTCCTGATTAAGTTCACCAGCCAAACCTTTAGCTAGTGCTGTTTTACCAGTAGAATATGCACCTGCTAAAAGAATAGATTTACCCATCACATCTTTTTTTAAAATCATTTTACTAATCACAGCCAATGCTTTTCTGGCTTTCAATTGCCCAACCATTCCAGAAGCACCATTCAGCTGAAAGTATTCTGGTTCAATGGAATTTGGTTTCAAACCCAAGTTTTTGATATGGGAGTGTGGAGTTACTCCATTCAGAGGATTTCTTATAGAAGTGTTTGTAATATCCTTTGTAGTAATGTTAGACATTTCAAAAAATTAATAATTCCAGTTACCTAAACAACAAAGCAAAGGTTTATTTAATATTCTTAATAATTTGCTGGGCCTTAGGTAAATTTTATAAACTCTGGCCTTTATTCTCTTCAGGATCACTTTGCTTTTAAAGTGAGAAACTTTGCTGTGTTGGATTGTTTTTTTTTTTTTTTTTTTTTCAGTTCTCGTTGAATTTCTTTTTCTTTCAGCACACCAACTTTTCGGAGTTTGTGTCACGTGGTTTTGAACTTATTGGCAGGACAGTCCATAATTTCTAATTTTATATCTTATAGAATAGCAAAAATAGGTTGCTGAGCTTTAGTTGTTTTTGTATTATAAGCTATTTTCGTATAAAAATTGACTCCATTAAAGTATTGCTGACAGCATATGATGTGTCAACTAGTTGTTTAAAAGTTGATATTGGGAAATATAATGAAATCACGCTCCATCAGGTAAACAAGCGTCCCAATGACAAATTTAGTTTTTGTTGAACTTAAATAAAATGATAGCCCCTTTTGAAGCGTTGATAAATCCAATTCCTTTTGTTTTCTTAATTTGTTTGCACTAAAATTTTATAGACACTATAACCTTTTTAATAAAACCATTTACATGTAAAAGGCAATGTAAACATTTTAATATTTTAGCCTTGTCACGTGATTATTATAAATAATTCACCAAAATAAAAAACATCAACAAGATTTTAGCTACTCTTTGCTTCGTAAACAGGTTAGAAATTGATGAGCTGTTCATGCTTCAGCTACTACTTTTTTTGATTCTCAACATGATAGAACATCTTTTTTTTTTAATTTTTTTAATAAAATAATAAATAAAACCAATGCAATGCAACTCAACACCGCTAATACTATAGTTGATAATCAATCTTTAGCAGCTAAAAAATCATATCAAAATTGTACAGAATCGGACCTAGTAGGATACAACGATTGTCCCACGTTCCTTTTCTCAAATAAAAATGAAAACAATGATAGAAATAGTGTTTCTTCAAAAAAGAAAAAAGCATTAAGAAATACAGTAAGCTCATCTCGCACAGTGCCTATCAGTTCCTCTTTTGATATCTTAAATCTTCCTGATTCTTCTGCTACTAAAAGTATAACAACTGTAATGCCTTCACCAGACTGTAATCAAGATCACTCAGAACAGGAAGAAACATTGACAACTGAGGAAATTCTGCTCTTACTAACTGATAAGATAAATAGTAATTTGAAAAATCTGAGCGATAAAGAATTCAGTTTTTATAAAACCAAGTTTTTAAATCATTTAGAAAACCTTTCAAATAACGAGAGATACTTAAGAAACCTAAGCGACATATTTCTCATGAATAGTGATCCCAAAAGTACGAAAATTCTTGTACAAAACTGGGTAAGTAAAGAACCTAGTGTAAGTGCTTGGTTAATTCCCCTAAGCAAAATTATATAGCTTAATTTAAATATTTAAAAATAAAAAGGATCAAACATTGGATATACATTCTTCTCACCAGTGATAATATAGGAAAAAATTCATAATTTTATAATAAAATTGTTGTTTAATATAGTATTGTGTATAATCTAGCTAGTTTACTTCTTAACTCTTTTAACAGTGGCTTGGTAACCGGTCTTAATGCTGCTAACAGATCTGGTAGAACCACAACTCTTACACACCAAGAAAAACAATCTATTACTTTGTTCTTTCTTTAGCTCAGTATTTATGGATTTACAGGTTTTACAAGTAACGTACTCTAAAATATATCTTCTTAGCACATTTTCCATTTGCTTACCCAAGAACTTACCTTTAATTATCAATCTCTTCTGACCATCTATAGAACCGGAAGTACCTAATTCTGCATATAAGTATTGAATCAAATGATCAACAGATCTTTGTAACTTTTCGCAAATTTCTTCAATATTAACGAAAATTGTTTTCTTACCATCTCTTTGACAAACTGGTGGTGGAATTCTAAACTTGGTAGAAGATTTTTCTCCAGCCAACTCTGGGTTGTTTTCCTTTAAGATCTTGAAAAATCTAGATAATAAATTTTCATAACCTCCGCCAATAACTTTGGTAACCTCTTGCTGTTCTGGTCCATTGCTTTGTGTTTCTAACTTTGCTTTGACTAAAGATTCATCAACACCTGCCTTTTCCAATTCTTTGTCAAAATCATCCAAAGAGATTGCTTGTTTTTTCTTCTTCTTTTTCTTCAATGTCATATCACCTAAAGCAGCACTGATATCATCTGAAACTCCAGCACTGGATGGGGTTGATGACAATTCTGTTTCATCCTTTTTAATGCTTCCAAGACCCTCTAAATCGTCTAATTTGATAGCTTTTTTCTTCTTCTTTTTCAAAGTTGGATCAATTCCTAATTGAGCTGCTAGTTCGGCCATTATTATTAATCTCTAATATTAAGATATTGTTGGTTTTTACTGGAGTGTTTTTAATTACACTAACATCAGCATCTTGAATTTGTTTCGAAGATTTGAAGAACAGAAAATTTTTTCTTGAACAAAAATAAAGAAAAAAAAGGCACACCCGTCGGAGAAAAACATTTCTTTTTCTGTTTTTAGCTCTTCATATGTATTAAATCCGCAAAAGGCATTGTATGCGCAGAAAAAAATTGCATTTTCCGAAATGGGAAATTTCCAGATAAAAAAAATATAAAATTAGTAACTAAATAATTAAAACTATGATTATTCCTCAATATTAATGTTCTGTAAAGCTTTTTCAGCGTCTTTAGTCATTTCGTTAATTTCAGTTCCTTCCTTATATTGAACATCCTCACTGCTGAACTTTATATCATCCTCATCATCACTGTCTTCTTCTGCAGGTTCAATATCATAGTTAGTTATGTAATATTTTTCAACATCTAGTAATCTGTTAGTCTCTGAGACAAAAATACAATCATGTCCCATATCATTAGCAATCAAAGGATCGGCCTTCCAATTCTCACACAAATATTTTATTACTTCAAGTTGATTTGTCAAAGTAGCCCAATGTAAGGCGGTATTACCAGAATTGTTTTTGGCAGCTACCCATTGGTATATCTGCTCTTCTTTAATAAACTCGTTACTCTTTAAAAGTTCAAACAGATATTTAATAACATCAAGATGTCCGTTACAAGCTGCCATGTGCAATGGGGTGTTTCCATTTTCGTCTTTAATATCGTCTGTTATAATCAAGGAGGCATCAACCATGTTTTCAAATATGTCCTTTAAGGAATCTAGTTCCCCAAATCTACAATCCAAAACAATGGATTCTTTATCTTCACTATCTAATTTTTGAAACTTAATATTTTGTTCTTCCGTAGCCATTCTAAATACAAGGTTTGGTATATATCTCCTTGGTGATACTGTTATAATAAATTTAATTAACTAACAGTGAAATAATAATTTTAACTAAATTTTTTTCTTTTTTTTTTTTTTCTTCATCAGTAATTACATGTGCTTCGGATTTAATGATCAGTGTAAAGTTTTGATGGCATCGCTATTTAAATGTTTTTAAAATAAAACTGTTCTTATTTTATCAGACTACAAAATTATAAAACGTAAATCACTTTTTAGAGAAAATAATAAATTAAGACATCCAAAACTGCGAGAAACTACTTTATTAATGAGCGAAAAAAACAAGGAGCTTATTGATAAAATTAGGGACTCTCTGGTGAAACCACCATCATTTATTTCTGAGCATAGCAAAATTGACCAACATTTTGCTCTTTTTTACAAACATTTAAAGACCTTAGAAGATGAATACGAAACTGCATTGATTGATTCAGTTTATTTATTGGATAGCATATGTAAACCTATTGATGAGCTAATTGAATTCTTGAATGAAGAGTTTAAAGACACGGATGAGGATTCTAAAACACTTCCTCTTTCTCTTAATGATATGAGACTAGTTGATCAGTATATTAAGTTTATAACCCTTCAGTTGTTGTACAGGTTTTTGCCCACATCAGTTAAACCACAAAATTATTTATTGACAACGGATCAAAAAGGCATTTATGGAAATTTTAATAGACTTAAACGGATAAAAGATACAGAGCTTCTCAAATTGATAGTTGACAGATTAATAATTACGTTTTTCAATGATTCACATACCAAGGGTAATTCAATTATACAATCTTGTGTAAAGTTGAGCAATTTTAACTATGATCTTATTATCTCAGTGATCTATTTAATTTCACACTCTAGTGATCCAGGTGCTTACAACGACCAATGGACTTGTCTTGAAATGTCAGCTATTGATACATACGATATTTATGTTAATTACTCCATTTGGATTAACTACTTGGGAAGTGTTCCTTTGATGCAAAAACTTTTATCTACAAGACTTTCTAACCTGCTTGTTCTAAATAAATCTGGTCTAAAAAGTTTGATAGAGTTTATTTTGCAAACTAGAGAGACAGAAGAGATTGAGTTGACAAAAATTACACAAGTAGCTGAAATTGTTATTAAAAAGCCACCTTGCTGTAAAACAAATAAATCCTATTTTGCAAATCTTTTTGATCAGATCTTTTTGCTTCTAGAGCTAGAAAACAATTCGAATATCATAATTGCCATAATGAATATTTTGTCTATTCTGTTCACTAAGAATCCCAAAATAATTAATGATTTTTTTAACAAACGATTAATTAGCGACTATTTGATGACTGCTAAAGAAAAGTTTGCTGATAACACTGTACCATTTCATGATCTAATAAAGAAAATGAATGTTATTCTCACTTTAACAAAACAAAATGATTATAATTTCATTCAAAATCTGGTTGAATATTATAATGAATATGATTTTATTTTTTTGATTTATAGATACATCAACTTTGTCTATGTTAATTGGAAGCAGAATACCCTTAATGCAGATATAATAAACGAAAGTTATGTTAATAGTTTAATTAACTGTCTTAAGTTTTTCTTGCTATGCTCTAATGGGAAGTGGTATTTGATAAATTATCTAATTGTAAATTATGATTTCAATAGTCAAAACGATCGCTTCGGGAAACTAATTGTAAATGCGGATAAAACATTCGAATTAAGTTTTATTTCTGAAGTCTCTAAAAATCTGGAAAATGAACAGAAAATATCTAAAATTCAAAATCTGCAAAGATTTATTCAGCTTCAGGATCTTCAAAATGATTTGATTATAAAAGTTTTGGAAACTTTAATGAAAAACGATACTATTTTAACAAATGTATTTGTTACCATTTTGCGAAGATGGTGTGAGTCCTATAATAGCGAAGAGGTGTCGGATGCTTTTTTACAGCTAAATGACTTAAGGATTATGAATAGAATATTAGAGTTGGAAAGTTTCAGAAATGAGGTATCACAGAACTCTAACAATGTTTTGGTTGTAATATCTGATCTTTTAAGCCTTCCTAGTAAGCTGCACACGATTGCTCCTGAAAGTGATAGTGATGAAGATGAAGATGATGAGAATGATAACCCCGGCGAGCATGCAAGCCAGGATGAAACAAACGTTTTGCAAATGCTTTTAAAGCTGTTGTCGTTAATTTTAACGTCTTGTGAAGATTTTTCCAAAACCCAAAAGGAAGAATTGAACAATATAAGAACAAAACTTGCAAGTAATTATAAAAATAACAAGGCAGCAATATCTTTGATTTCAAGAATCACCAAAGTATTAACAAACTCATCTTCTAACAACATTGAAGATGAAGAGGACAATGATGTGCTTGCAACGGAAAAAAAGGAGCTACAACAGGCACTTGCTAATCTAAACGACCCACTGCCACCTATTAAAGCACAAGGATTGTATGAATTGAGAGAGTTGATATTAAAAAAGTCTAAGGTTATAGATTACGGAGTTGTTCTTGAACTGCATTTGCTGGAAATTAAAAACAAAGAACCTTTTGTATATTTAAATAGTATTAAAGGTTTAGTGGTAATGTGCGAAGATGATCAAAGTTTGCAGTACTTAATGAAGCTGTATGAGGAATATGATAACAAAGAATCTTCGTTGGCAATTACTTTGGAAGAAGAACTGAGAATAGGTGAGGTTCTATCTCAATTTTTCCAGGCCAAAAAGTATTTAATCAATAACTGCGAGAACTTACACAGAATGTTTTCAATAACCTTGGGAAAAGTAAACGCTTCAAATGTTAATAAATTGGATAACAGAATTAGGATGTCAGCCATGTCTATACTTGGTATATTAATTCAGTTAAACATGGAGTTGTTAACTGATAGCGAGCTAATTGATTGTTTTAACTGTATCAAGGGTGTTTTGACTTTTGAATTTGATGAAAAAAACGATTCTTTTAAACTTTTAAGAAGATCAAGCATTTACTTATTGCATGATATGGTCTATAATTCTGGTTTAGATAGATTTGTGATATCTTTCAAGGAATATCAAAGTTTAATAGACTTACTAAAATATAACAGAGACGTCAAGGAAAAAGATGATTTGGCAGTTGAATTGATTAAAAAACTTCTTGATTTGATTGATGAGATATGGAAAGAAACTTATACAGTGAGTGAGGATCCTAATGATACATTGTTGAGCAAGCTGAAGATATTAGAATAATTTAGTTAATTCTTTAAGCAGGCTCATATTGATGAGTCTTATATCCGACAGACATGATATCTCGTGACCTGTTTAATTTTTTTTTTTCACAATCACTTATAACAGAGTAACAGATTTTTTTTTTTCTAGAAAGTTCGATTTCTTGAAAATCGAATTCTTCCAGAAAAAATTTTTTTAAAACCCTGCCACAAAGGCTAATGAAGGGAATTTTAGTTTTTTTTTTTTTTTTGCTATTTGTGGAGGTGGCAAATATATAAATAAACATGTATGGGTGAATCTGATTCTGGTAATTCGAATATTATACCTACATGAAGCTTGAGTATTTTAACATAGAAAATTTTAATAATAATAAGCACCAAGCAAATTTTATTTGAATTTTTCTGTTTGATTAACTTAATATTATATTTGTTACATACACGTAAAGATGTCCTCTGAAACTTATGAATTTCAAGCTGAGATCACTCAATTAATGAGTTTGATCATTAACACCGTCTATTCTAACAAGGAAATTTTCTTGAGAGAATTGATCTCTAATGCTTCCGATGCTTTAGACAAAATCAGATACCAAGCTTTATCAGACAAAACCTTACTAGATTCTGAACCAAACTTGTTCATCAGAATTACTCCAAAGCCAGAAGGTAACATTTTGGAAATCAGAGATTCTGGTATTGGTATGACCAAGGCTGAATTAATCAACAACTTGGGTACAATTGCCAAATCTGGTACCAAGTCCTTCATGGAAGCTTTATCCGCTGGTGCTGATGTATCTATGATTGGTCAATTCGGTGTTGGTTTCTATTCTTTATTCTTGGTTGCTGATAAAGTCCAAGTTATTTCCAAGTCCAACGATGATGATCAATATGTTTGGGAATCTAACGCCGGTGGTTCTTTCACCATCACCAAGGATGAAACCAACGAAAAGATTGGAAGAGGTACCATCTTAAGATTGTTCTTGAAGAGTGATCAATTAGAATACTTGGAAGAAAAGAAGATCAAGGAAGTTGTTAAGAGACACTCCGAATTTGTTGCCTACCCAATTGAATTGATGGTTACTAAGGAAGTTGAAAAGGAAGTTAAGAAGGAAGAAGAACCAAAAGAAGAAAAGGCTGAAGAAGACTCAGATAAGCCAAAGATCGAAGAAATTGAAGATGAAGACAACAAAAAAGAAGGTGAAGAAAAGACCGAAAAGATCACTGAAATTGTTCAAGAATTAGAAGTTTTAAACAAAACCAAGCCATTATGGACCAGACCACCATCTGAAGTCACTCAAGAAGAATACAATGCTTTCTATAAGTCTATCTCCAATGATTGGGAAGATCCATTAGCTGTTAAGCATTTCTCTGTTGAAGGTCAATTAGAATTCAAGGCTATCTTATTTGTTCCAAAGAGAGCTCCATTTGACTTATTTGAATCTAAGAAGAAGAAAAACAACATCAAATTGTATGTTAGAAGAGTTTTCATTACTGATGAAGCTGAAGATTTAATTCCAGAATGGTTATCCTTTGTTACCGGTGTTGTTGACTCTGAAGATTTACCATTGAACTTGTCTAGAGAAATGTTACAACAAAACAAGATCATGAAGGTCATTAAGAAGAATATTGTCAAGAAGTTGATTGAAACTTTCGAAGAAATTGCTGAGGATGCTGAACAATTCAAGACTTTCTACGATAACTTCTCTAAGTCCTTGAAATTGGGTATTCACGAAGACTCTCAAAACAGAAACACTTTAGCCAAGTTGTTAAGATACCAATCATCTAAGTCTAATGGTGAAGTTACTTCCTTGCCAGACTATGTTACCGGTATGAAGGAACACCAAAAGAACATTTACTACTTAACCGGTGAATCTATTAAGGCTGTTGAAAAATCTCCATTCTTGCCAGCTTTAAATGCCAAGGGCTTTGAAGTGTTATACTTAGTTGACCCAATTGATGAATACGCTTTCTCTCAATTGAAGGAATTCGATGGTAAGAAGTTGGTTGATATCACAAAGGACTTCGAATTAGAAGAAACTGAAGAAGAAAAGAAGGCCAAGGAAGAAGAAGCTAAGAAGTTAGAACCATTGACTAACAAATTAAAGGAAGTTTTGGGAGACAAGGTTGAAAAAGTTGTTGTTTCCGAACATTTAGGTGAATCACCAGCTGCCATCAGAACTGCTCAATTTGGTTGGTCCGCTAACATGGAAAGAATCATGAAGGCACAATCCTTAAGAGATGCCTCTATGTCTTCTTACATGACTTCCAAGAAGATCTTTGAAATTAATCCAAAGAGTCCTATTATCAAAGAATTAGCCAACAAGGTTGCTGCTGGTGAAGATGAATCCAAGACCGTATTAGACTTAACTAACTTACTATTTGATACTGCTCTATTGACTTCTGGTTTCTCTTTGGAAGAACCATCCTCATTCGCTTCCAGAGTTAACAGATTAATTTCTTTAGGTTTGGGTGTTGATGAAGAAGAAGCTCAAGTTGAAGAAGTTGCCACTGAAGCTCCTGTTGAAGCTGAAGAAGACAACGAAATGGAAGAAGTTGACTAAACTGACTTCTGTGTATATATGATTTATAAATTTTTTAATAGTTAAAAAGCTAAAATATCACGGATTTGTCAAAATTCAGTGGTTTATTGTGTTTTAAATAACACATTTTATTTCCTTCTTTGTTTCAAGATCCGTTTCATTTCAAAACTAGAGAATTTCTTTGTGAAAAAACCAAATTCTATAAATTTTATAGATCTAAAGTTTATGAAGAAAGCTTAATATCTAAAAATAATCAAAAACACTTAATTGGCCAAAAATATTTTATTTATTGTTGCCTCATGCTAAAATGGCCATAATAAAGTGTTAACATAGTCCTCTTTTTTTTTGTTTGCCTGGTGTGCTTTACAATCAGCTGAAGGTATCAGTTAAAGATTGATGCTAGTTTAGCGGCACATCACGTGTGTAAATGTACATTTTTTATTTTATTTTTTTTGGTTAAATAAACAAATATCCTAATTGAGAAATGTGTATGTAAATAAAATAAAAAAAATTTCATGAATTAAAAACAAATTAGTAAACAAATTTTTACAAATTATTTATTTTTAATTATTATGTGAATAAAGTATTTACTGTTATCAAAATTTCAATGCCCCTCAAAAATGCAATTAATTAAACTAAATTGCTGAAAAGAAGAAAAGTCTACTAATAAAAACCCAAGTACAAAAGTATTCTCTTATGTCAAATACAACGTTATTGGGTTCTCCCCAAAGGAGATCCAACAATAACAATTCAATTAACATTTCACCAATGAAACAGAGATATTTAGATTCATTACAAAACACTGGATTAATGGTGGAGCCGATATTAACTCCTCAATCACCAAGCAGAGTTAATATTGTTTCCAAAAACAACTCTAATCTTGGAAATGGGACTATTTCCCCCTTCAAAGGACTCAGCAATTTTGCAGCTAAAAGCCCATCACCTTCAAAATTCAATTCACCTAAAAGAACTGGATTTCAAGATAAAGAAAATAAAAATCTATTTCAAATTAGTAATGGCAAAAGCAAAGTTTCTACCCCTTCTAAAGAAAAATCACCAAATTTTTTGCAATTTAACGAACTTTCCAAAGATGCAGGAAACAAATACTCTTTAAAACATAAAATAACAATATTAAACAACTTTGATCCATCAACCCTTTCTGCAGATGATAGTAAATGTTATAGCTTTTTGTGTAGAGTCAGTGAATCTATAAACTGGATTAATGGAATCATCTCTGAAACAGAATTGTCACCCCTGCCTGATTCACCTCTTGAACTAATTAACAAAAATCTACTTAAAGATGGTGTTTATTTAGCAACGATTGTTAAGGTGTTGGAAAAAAACCAAAATATAGTTGTTCATCCAAAGAATTGCAAATTCCCATATTTGCTTGTAGAGAATATAGAATTATTCTTGCATTTTTGTTATAAAATGAAAATACCAAACTATTTTAAGTTTGAATCTGTAGATCTATTTGAAGGCAAAAACTTTTGTAATGTTATTGAAACAATTCATTGCTTAGCTCAATACTTGTCGCACAGTAAAAAATACCAGCAGGAAGTTTCCCCAATGATAAATTTATATGGTTGTCTAACATTCACACAACAAGACTTTACAAGTATAAAAAGAAAAATGGGTAGCATGGGAGGATTAAGAACCTTTGAATTCTTTGAAGAAGAACAAGAACATAAATCTGCAGTTGCAAATAGATTTACTTTATGTGAAGAAGATGATAATCTTTCCGATTTTGACTCCTTTAAAAGTAAGCACTCTAAATCCAATGCTTTTAAAACACCTGTAAAGAATCATGAATTCAAAATTGTCAGCCAAGCCCCACTTTCAGTAGACACAAAATCTGCTTCTTACAATAGTCGCGTTGCTATAAATTCTTCACCTAGCAAACTTTCCATAAAAGAAGTTGATAATGAACCTTTTGGCTTAGTGGACGATGGAAGTGATACCCCTGATGTGTTTACTACTTCGCTTCTAAATCAAATAACCAACGACATTGACAAAAGGGCTAGCTATAGTCAACATAACATATCTTCCAAATCTGTTCAAGAATCTCTTGGAAGTGGATCGACTTTAAATAACTCAGACCTTATACCAAACTTAGCTTTTAATCCTAAATCTGAAGAAAATGACTTGGATTATTACTCACGTTCAGTTACCTCACAATTCTCTTCCCCAAGAAGAAGACGCAGAAGAGCTAGACTAACAGGTAGTCATTTGGAGCAGGATAATGAGTCCGTTACTAGTAGCAACTACATCTATGACACCAAATCTGACTATTCCTCCGCCACATATGTTTCTTCTACTGTTTCAAAGCACACTAATTACCAAGCAAAAAATACACATAGTAACGATTTTGGGCAGTGCGTGACACAATTCCAATCTTTAATTAGAGCTAGCACTGTAAGATTTAAAAAGTTTGATTTGGATTCTAGGCTCGATATTTTTGAGCATGACATTGTTTCACTTCAAGCTTTTTCAAAAGGATATCTGGCAAGAAACAAAGAGAAAAAAGTGCCGCTAGCTTCAGAAAGTAATTCGAAATTTATTATTGAACTTCAAGCTTTCCTTAAAGGGAACCAAGTTAGGGATGATCATAATAAAATTATGTTTTCTTTATTGAAAAATAAGCATTATATTTCGACGCTAAACGATAATATCAAAGGTTATTTGTTAAGAAAAAGAATCAACGGTGTTTTATCCAGGCAGAGACTATATTCGCCTGCTTTATTGGAGCTTCAAGCCCAGATAAAAGGCCAAATTACCAGAAAAACATTGCCGAGCGTTTCTGCTGTTGATTTGAAGAATTTGGTTGCCATTCAAGCATTAATAAAAGCAAGTTCTTTGAGAAACAAATTGTCTAATTTGGACGGCTTGTTGCACAAAGAAGAAATTGCTATTATGAATTTACAAGCTATTGTAAAAGGGGCCGTTGTGCGTTCTAATACCACACACGTATCGTCTTTTGTCCATCATAAATACACGAATGAATTAAACTCTTTAAGTGCTTACATAAAAGGTGCTTATTTGAGAAACAATCTTTACAAAAGAATGTACGAGCTTGAGCTACTGGAGAAAAACTGTATCTCCTTACAAGCATCTGTTAAAGGTTTATTGGTAAGATATTGCGTTGGAGTTGTTACTGATTATGTTGGAATTAAGGAATCAGATATTATCACCTCTTTGCAAGCTTCTATCAAGGGTTATATCCGTAGAAAGGATCTTCATGAAATGAATAAGTATTACAGAAAAAACATCGACAAAGTGATTATCCTTCAAAGCAAAATAAGATCTTACCAGATGTCTTCAACTTACAGGGATCTAATAGACTCTGCAAATCCTAAATTAGCATCTGTTGCCAAATTTGTTCATTTGTTGAATGGAACTACTCCTGTCCATGAATCAGAAGATAAATTAAATAATTTAAAAGATGTTATTGATTCAACCAACTCGGAGATTAGCAAAAAAGAAAGAAATACCATTATTCTAGCTAAAAAACTCACTATTCTCAGGGATAACATCGATGGTGTTGATTTATTAGATGATAAAACAGGAAGCGTGCATAAAATTTTGTCTTCATTTGCGCATATTAACAATGTTGGATACGGAAATTCTTTAAATTCACTTGAAGCTATCAAACTCTATGAGAAGTTGCTGTATTTGCTGCAGAATGATCCCTTCTACTTCAGGGTCCTGTACACTGAGAATCCGGGTAAAATTGAAAAGTTTATTAAACTTTTGTTTTATCAGAACAACGGTACTATAAACAAGAGAGAATCAATTTTGATTGTTAAACTTATAACAGAGTTTTTAAGTTTTGATATTGAAAGACACTCAAATCTTGAAGAGTTTTTGTTTGATCAGGATCCCCAATTGCCTTGGAAGCGACTACTTCACACTTTCTTGGTATCAACCAGAAAGGGATTTATGAACTCTATCTTGTTTGATTTGACAAAAAAATTGAGAGATATGACATTGACAGAAGGGATGTCCTTTGAAAGCGATCCAATGAGAATATACCAAAGATTAAATGGTTCTATTGATTCGAATTTGACACCTAAGGAAGCAATAGAGATTCCAGAAGTGAACAAGAACTATGTTTCAAACATGATAGCTTTGTGGTCTTTTGTGGAGGAAGTTCAGCAAACTGTCATTGACAACTTGGACTGTTTGCCAATTGAAATTCTACATTTGTGCACAAAGACTTATCATCTGATTTCAACTAAATCAGCTGATGAATTTGATGCTTTGGAGGGTATTTCTAAAATTCTGATTGGTGGTTTTATCAATGACTATTTGTTGAATTGTGAAAAGTATGATCCTTCTTTGCAGACGAACTCTGTGGAATTCAAGCACAATTTGCAAATCTTGAGCAATTCGTTGTCCACTGTTTTTGCTATGAGAAAATTTAAGGGCTATTACCAACAGCTGAATACTTATGTGGAAGAAATTGGAAATGATATTGCTTTAATACTATCAGGTCTCATTATTCCACCTGATTTCCAGAATCTTGTTGATAATATGGTATACAAAGATATGAGTATGGTTAAGTCTCCGCTTTTGACTATCAATGCTAAATACCTGATGGAAATTCAAGATTTCATTGAAGACCAATTAGAAAATCTTCCTGCAGCTGATCCAATAATCGAAATTTTGGATGGTTTATCGAAATGTGAGAGCTCCTTAAATGGAGGTAAATTGTTTGCTAATAGTGCAAAGGTCATTAACTTGCATTTGAATCCTTCTTCATATGTTTTATCAGATGTTACAAATAGATCTAAACCTATTTACAACAGCGTCATGTGGGGTATAGTTCTTTTATTGCAAGTTGTGGATAGAAAATACTTGACCAATATTTTTGAGATGCTTACACATGAAGATAGCGATATTGAAGAGATTGAATGTGAAAGAAAATTGAAATTATTGCTTGAAGCTAATCCTAAAATAGTAAAATCCAACATGGCTTTGAGCAAGAAAGCAAATGAAAATTATTTAGATTTGAAAATGAATGTTGCAGAAAAGCTTGTGGAATTGGACAGATTGGGATTGATAGATAAAAATAGCAAGTATCAAAGTTTGATAAATGACATCTCCAACAACTTAAAGACTCACCAATACTTTAAAGAGAGGAATCTGAAAGAAATCAATGTTGTCAATGATACCATAAGAATATTGACTGACAAACTAGTGAAGATTTCTAGTGATTACACTGTTTTAGATAATGCATACAAGAATTTTTTGGATAACCTGAAACCAAACTTTAACAACTCAGGTACGGTCAAAAAACACAGATTACAATTCAGATCTTCAAGAGATAAAAATAAAAAGGCAAGTATGAGTTCTTTGCAAAGACACTATTCTTTGAAAACCTTGTATGAACAAAAAGTGTTGGCTAAATTTAAAGGTTTGAACTTGAATATTTTGCCTGTCAACTATTTTGGTTCCGGTGGTGTCAAGTATCCAAACATTACCTTCACACTATCTACCAATGATGGGAAAACTTATATTTTGAATTTGGAAAAAAATGGGGAAAACAAGCAGGGAAAATTCTCTATTTTGGAAGTTTTGGATAAGACTGTCTCTGCACAGGATTTTTTGTGTTTAAATGACGAAGTGAACTTTAACAGCAGCAAACTATTTGCTTTGCTGATCAAAGATTTTATTGTCTAATAGCTTTGATTTTATATATGAACATTTAAAATTATATACCTAAAAAAATGCTGGCAATTTGCCAGTTT
Organism: Hanseniaspora lindneri; assembly: GCA_019649525.1. Classification (NCBI taxonomy): domain Eukaryota; kingdom Fungi; phylum Ascomycota; class Saccharomycetes; order Saccharomycodales; family Saccharomycodaceae; genus Hanseniaspora; species Hanseniaspora lindneri. Next base: position 62,944 of record JAFNJT010000042.1, read on the forward strand.
TTCACATCGTTTTGTAGATCATCACATTACAATTAAAGATTTGGAATGTTGTTTTACAGCAGATAAAAAAAAATGAATTTGTTTTTGACAAGCATTACTCATCTAACAAATAGAGTAAGTTATTTAAAATTAAGATTTAAAGTTTTTAATTCACATAATTTAAAAAAATTGTTATCTCAATTAGAATTTTTTTTTTCAACAAGCAATAATCACCTAACAAATAGAGTAATTTTTTTGAAGTTTTTAATAATCATACTTTTTGAAATGTTATCTCAATTATAATTTTCTTTTTTTCTTTAAAGCTAAATGTTTACGATTCGAATGACAGGCTTTTAAAACTTATCACATTTCATAATTAACATATTTGTTAAAACCGCTACCAAGAGCAGTTAAAGTTTGAGTTTTTCTTATGCATATCATGTGAATTTCATTTTTTTTTTTTTTTTTATCCGAAAAACTTTCAATCTAAAACAAATTAGTTGACTGCTTCTTTTAAGCCGAAGGCAGCAATATAAACGAACAAAATAGCGAGAAAGTGTTCACCGTCACGTTATTATCAGAGTTAATTACTTTAATAGGAAATATCAAATTAAACATTCCCCAATCACTGCATTCTATTCTTCTTTAATTTCTTTGTACTTCATTTGTTGTGTTTAAATATCAACAGATCAAATTAGAGATTTACTTCTGTTTTTTGTTTCTTTTTTAATCTGTATTAAGTGAGCGTGGGCTGAACACACAATAAATCTGCTGCTTAACTATGGTTATTACTAGCGATTCTGAGCAAATAAATTTGGACTATGGAAGTCTTAAAAACCAGCAAACATTGGCCACTGCTTCTCCCGCAAATTCCAACAGTTATCTTCAACAAGATCAATTTGCATATTCCCCAACAACCAAAAACAATAATAATGAAACCATTCACTTACTTAAGGACAACAATGTTACTGGGTCTGCCAATTTAAATGAGCCACTTACCTTAGGAAAGCTTTCAATACGGAAGGTGATGAATATGTTTATAAAAAGCCGACTTTTCTTTAATGACAGAGGAGTAATTGTTAAAGATATGTCAACTTTACCCGATTTCGAAAGATTAAAAAAGGAACATTTTAATAAGCACCAACCTATTGAAAATTCAAACAGAAAAGATGGATCGGCAATGACTGGCAAGCAGAACCATATTGATGTTGATGATGCGATACCTTTTTCTCAAGAAAACTTTCAAGAATATGAAGAAGTAGATTTTTATGAAGTCTCTAGTTTGGATGATGAGGATGAGGACGATGAGGATGCTTTATCAATTATATCCTGTATGAGTTGTCTTTCCACAAACTCATTGCAAACTTTAGATCATCCAGATGAAAGAAACAAGCTTATCAGAAATAACCACAGCTGGGACGCTTCTGACACTCTTTTAGGTGACACAGTCGCTTTGGAACCAGGGGTGGAGCAAATCTTACATGATGAATTGCAGTTAAAAACTGTTGAGCTTCCTAATAATTCTATTATTCCGTTTAGAAAAATATTGAATTGTAAAGTCTTAAATTGGAAAGATTTTGAAAACCTAAAATCAAATAAGGATGAATTTGACTTTATTGTTGAAATAGTGTTTGCAAAAAATAGAAGAGCGGATGTTATTCCAATGTCCTCTATTATAAGATGTTCAATATCTGAATATCATAAAATTCAGGATATGTGCGGCTCGTTTGATGATGAACAGCCAAGCCTCAAGGAACTTATATTATTTAAATCTTTTCCAAACCCAGTAGAAAGAAACAAGATATTAGTTATTATTAATCCTAATGGTGGAAAAGGTAAAGCACATAAAATATTTCATTCGAAAGCGAAACCTATTTTATTGGCTTCAAAAAACTATCAAATACATATTAAAGAAACAACATATCATCGAGAAGCCTATCATTTCATAAAAAATCATCCAAATATTCTCAAATACAACATGATTTGTTGTGCCTCTGGTGATGGAATTCCACATGAGGTTTTAAACGCTATTTATCACAGACCTGACAGAATTAAACTATTTCAGGAATTGGTAATATCACAGATTCCATGTGGATCTGGAAATGCTTTATCTCTTTCCTGCCATGGAACTAATAACGCATCTTTGGCCACTTTAAATGTGTTGAAAGGAAGAGTTGAACAAATGGATTTGATGACTGTTCAACAGCCTTCATTCAAGGACAATCTAGATCAAGTAGATGATGAATTGACAGCTAATAACACAAGAGTTTCTTTTCTGTCTCAAGCATATGGAATAATTGCAGAGAGTGACATTAATACTGAGTATTTACGATTTTTAGGTCCTTCAAGATTTGAAATTGGTGTGACAGTGCAAGTTTTAAGAAAAAAAAGATATCCATGTGACATTATGGTTAAGTTTGGAAAGGACAGTAAACAACAAATAAAACATCATTATTTAGAGATTTTAAAGCAGAAAACTAAGGAACAGCACTCCGGAAGTGGAATTTACGATGAAGAGCTGATGGCGAATGTCTATACATTTGATGGAAAACAAGAATTTAAACAGCTATCTGAAGAGGACTTGGTACCAAAATACAACCTTATTGACTCAGAGATTGATGAGCTGCCTGATTCGAGTTGGTGCATGCTGGATACTCAGTTGACTAATAATTTGAATATATTTTACGGTGGAAAGATGCCTTATATTGCTCCTGATTGCAAATTCTTTCCTGCGGCAATACATAACGATTCTTTCATAGATGTGATCATCTCTGATTCAAAGACCTCAATCACCAGAATGGCTTCTATATTGCTCAATTTGGACAAAGGGGATCATGTAATTCAACCTGAAGTTACTCATTTAAAGGTAGAAGCCTTCAGATTGATTCCGCATGTGGCAAAGAGCGTGCTATCTGTTGATGGTGAAAAATTCCCATTAGAACCTATTCAATGCGAGGTTTTAAGTAAGGTGTGCAAAATGGTTTTGATGGAGCAAGGAGGGTTTAAAGAAACGGGTTTTGAAGCGATGTAAAACAAACAAGATCATGTTTTGTGTTTACTGAGATTTTTAATGAGTCTCTACCTTTCCTAATCACAGGATGGGGTTTTTATGTAGAGTGGGATAAAAAACTTTACGTTTAATAAGAATCAGCTTGTTTAAAGAAACAATTTATTTTTGGGTCTCGGCTATAACAAAAAGAAAGGGCGCTAAATATAATCAGTGGTGTAACAACTGTCATTCTAATATATAAGAATTTAAAGCCCTATCTTAGCAAGCACATTGGTTTTCTTCCTCGTTGTTTTTGCTTAAATCTATAACATTGTTTCCATTTTCATTATCATCATTTACTAATTTTCTTGCGTTCACATCAGGCAAAATCTCCCCGATCTGCTTGAACAACTGGTTTACATTGTAGCCAGTCTTGGATGATGTTTCCATAAATATCTTGGCTCCTAAAACTTTTGCTTTTCTCTCTCCCTCATCAAAAGAAACCTGTCTTTTACTCTCTTCATCTCCGCTAGTTTCTGCCTCTTCAGCTAAATCAAATTTATTACCAACAAGAACAATTATAAACTCACCAGATTCCAGCTGCTCTTCAAATCCATGTTTCTGTTGTTTAATGTCCTCGTACCATGAGTCTAAATATTCAAATGTGGATTTAGCTGTTATGTCATATATTAAAATAGCAACATTGGAATCTCTGATGTATGATGGAATCAAAGATCTAAATCTTTCCTGTCCTGCAGTGTCCCAAAGCTGTAATCTGATTACCTTTTCGGTGTTTCCAGTGTCTTCTGAGTCTGGATATATAGTTTTAGACAAAAAATCGATTCCTATTGTCGCTTGGTTGTTGGGATCGAATGATCCATACATAAATCTTGTTATCAACGATGTTTTTCCTACCGACTGTTCTCCCAAAAACACAATTTTGTATTTCGTGATTGAGGTGTCTGTACCGGCAACGTTCAAAGACATTCTGTTTAGTGCTGCTTAATAGGATTGCTATAATTTAAAAATCGTGTTTTCTGGTTATCTGCAATCAGAATATCTACTGTTACAACAAAAGCACTTGTCTTGAACTCTTACAGAAGTTTTTTAAGATATCAATTTTTGGAGTTTTTTTTTTTTTTTTTTTTTTGCAGATTTTGTATGGCCAAAATAAACTAAAATGAATTCAAAAAATAACCTATTCGGGTAACATGGTCACATGATGTGTTGTGTTTTTTTCCCTCATCCAAGCATAGCACTCTAATTTTGATGGAGAATCAATCTGTTCTCTGGTTAGCAGATATATATGTAAACGTATAAAGTAACTATTTATTTCTTTATTTCTTTCCACTTTTTTTAATTCCTCCTTGCACAGGACCTCCCTTTTTGCCCTTTAGAGCCTCAATTGCTTGCTTCTTAGCTAATTGTTCCTGTTTTTGCTTATCCTTGAATTGCTTGTCATCGTCATCATCTTCAAATTGTTGTTTCTTCTTTTGTTTTAAAGGTTTCAACTTACCTCCTTGTCTACCGGACATTTTAAAATAAATATTAATATAGTATTTTGGAAGCAAATACGTAAGTGGTTTATATATCCCGTTTTCTGCCTAACTGATGATTAAGATGACCTTTATAGTAAACGGATGATGTGAAGTCTGTGTCAAAGGTAGAGAAATTTTCTTTGCAAAAATAAATCGGATTTAAAGCTGGCAAAAAAAAAAAGAAAAAGGCTTTTGCCAAATTCAGCACGTGAACTTTAGGATTTAGGTTTTTTTTTTTTTTTTGAAGCCTGTAATTCATATTTCCGATTCGCTCCATAAATTATTTTAACAAAGGTGAAAAAAAAAAAAAAAATAACATCAACCCTTTTTAGTCGGATATAAAATAAGAAATCCATATATAGCCTCGATTTAAATGTGATGATAAAAAGAAAGTATATGTGCTTAGTTTAATTCTTCAACTCCACTATTCTGTTAATAATAATGCCATCATCCTTGCTATCGTAGTCAACACAAAAGTATCCCATTCTCATTCCTTGGAATCTGATTCTTTCGTTTCCTGAAACCTTAGTGGTTTCTTGGACGTAGAAATCCAATTTTTTCAAGGAGTCAGTAATGATTGGAGATTTGAAGGCAATTTCCTTGAAGTTATTTTCAATTAAAGCATTCTTCAAAACAATTTCAGATTCAGGATTAATATCAGTCAGGAATTCCTCGCTGCTCAATGAAGCTGGATTTTCGGAGTTGAATAGTTGGTTGTACAATCTGACTTCTTTGATTGGAGTAGCAGATTTAGATGATACCCAATGAATGTAAGTTTTTGGCTTCTTTACAGTAGATTCAGAGTCGTATTCAACATGAATCTTAGAAATTTTCCCGTTGGCATCTTTTTCCAATGACTTGAATTTAATAACCTTAGGAACCTTCAACAACCCAACAGGTTGTCCAGGAGTCAATCTAAAGAATTCCTTGTCATCAGAGTTTTCAGAGAAATCAGATCTTTCAATGTAAATCTTGTTACCAAATTTAACAGTTCTCTTTCCAAACTCATCGTTACCTTGTTTATATGGTAACTCACAGTCAAGCTCAAAGTCACTGTCTAGGTTGTCAATAACAACCTCAACAGGGTCTAAAACTAACATCAATCTTGGAACAGTTTCTTCCAAGAACTTTCTTATAGAGGTTTCAAATCTAGAGACTTGGATGTTGGTTGTTGATGTAGTAACCCCCAAAGTGTTGATAAATGATAGAATAGCGCCTGGTGGTACACCTCTTCTCTTCAAACTTTCCAAGGTAAACAATCTTGGATCATTCCAATCTCTTACAATCTTGCTATTGACCAATTTTGCAATTCTTCTCTTAGACAAAACAGTACCGGTAATGTTTAGTCTACCATACTCTCTTTGAGCGGTTCTAAATATATGCAACTGATCTAAGAGCCATTCATAGGATTCTCTAGACAAATAGAACTCAGTGGTACATAACGAATGTGTTATGTTTTCTAAAGAATCTACAATACAATGAGTAAAATCATAGGTAGGATAAATCTTCCATTTGTCACCTGTTCTTGGATGGGCAGCATCCAATACTCTGTAGGCAATCAAATCCCACATTTGCGGAGATGGATTTTTCAAATCTTGTTTCATTCTCAAAATTGCTTCACCTGGCTTGTATACACCATCATGCATTTTTTTAAACTCTTCTAAATGCCATTCAGTTGGTAATTCTCTATGTTCACAGGCTGATCTTTCACCACCCGGTTGGCCAGTGACTGGATCTATACCTCTGTTTTTCTTAATAGTTTCATTGGAACATTTACAAACATAACCCTTACCAAACTCTATTAGTTTTATGGCAAATGCATATAATTGATCAAAGTAATCAGAGGAATAAGTAATCTTCCATGGTTCATAGCCTAACCAGTGAACCATGTTCAAAATAGAGTCAAAGTATTTTTGTTCTTCAGCTTCAGGATTAGTGTCATCATATCTTAAATAACAGTGTCCATCGTTAAAAGCAGCAAAACCAAAGTTTACCATGATGGCTTTAGAGTGACCGATATGTAAAAACCCATTTGGTTCTGGTGGGAATCTGGTATGAACCTTGCCCTTGGTAAACTCTAAATGTTCCTTCAATGTTTCTGGATAAAGTTGAGGATTTTCCCCAACCTTATGCAAATCACCCAAAAATCCTTCAGTAAACATATTTCTTACAGATTCATCTTTAACTTCAGTTTTCTTGTTGTCAGCTTTCTTGGCCTTTGGTTGTTTAGTTTTTGGCTTTGGTGCATCACGTTCATCTTTTGGTCCTAAAATCGCCAAAATTTCTGCATCAATTAGCTTTTTCAAATCTCCAAAATTGCAAAATTTCAAAGCATCTAGTTTTCTAACTTCAGCATAAATCTTTGGTGCCAATGTGTATCTCTTTTCTGTTAATTCATCTTTGACAGTTTCATGCAAGAATGTTTTAATTTTTGAGTTTATATCTTCATCAGTTAAGCTCAAATTAATTCCTGCTTGGTCTTCCAAATTTTTTGGAAAGACTTCATTATTCAACATATCATTTCCATTAGCGTTGTTTGTAATGAACTTGTAAATTTCTTCCAAAGTCACAGCATTGTTATTGTTTAGGTTTTCGGTAACAAAGTAGTTTTTCAAAATATAAACAATCAAAGCATCTTTGTTGGAAATTAACTCCAATGGCAAGCTTTGTTCTTTATCTTTGTTAAATAGTACAGCCAAGTTGTAAATTGAATTTCTTACCCCTTTAGGCAATTCACCTTCTGTTTCCAGAAGAGAAATTAACTTATCTAAAATAACTAATAATTTGTTGTTTTTGTTTAATTCTTTTAATTTAACATCTTCAAATCCTAAACCACCCAATTTTTGAGTGATTAATTCAACTTCAGACATTAGCTTATGATATTATATATTATTGGTGTTGCCTTATCTATTCGCTACTCCTTAGTGTCATAATTGTAACCACTTCTTGAGGCAAAATCTTGATGGTAAAATTTTATTCTCACCAAAAAAAAAAAAAAAAAATCAAAAATATTGAAATGGGTAAAGAAAGAAAAAAAGTAACAAAAAAAAAAATTTAACAAATAATACTTTTGCCCTTTTAGGAAACTTTTTGTAAAGAATTTTTTTTTTTTTAAAAAAAAAACTAAAAAAAAATTTAAAAAGTTAAAAAAAATGTTTGAAAAATCTAAAACTCCTGAAATCTGCTTTCCTTGGTGATGGCTTAATCGGGAAAGCACAAAAATCTAGTAGCAATAATAGCAATAATTGGTAGTATATCAAACAAAAAAGAAAGACATAAACACCACCCAATAAGTAAATATATACAAAAATGGATTCCAAGACCCCAGTCACTTTAGCCAAAGTCATCAAAGTTTTAGGTAGAACCGGTTCCAGAGGTGGTGTCACCCAAGTCAGAGTTGAATTCTTGGATGACGCTTCCAGAACCATTGTCAGAAACGTCAAAGGTCCAGTCAGAGAAGATGACATCTTAGTTTTGATGGAATCCGAAAGAGAAGCCAGAAGATTAAGATAAGTGCATTGGAATATTTCTTTAAAAGAATATTTTTATAAAATTATTTTGATTGTATAAATAGAACTAAGCTTCAAGATCTATAGTGCTCAAATAAAAAGTTGGCGCAAATCATAAAAATGGTAAATGCTGCGTGCACGGTTATGTCATCCCGCTAGGTCTGTCTTAAGTATCAAAGAAACCAACAGTGTTTATTTTTAAATTTTTGGATTTATATGTTGGTTTCAAGTTGAGTCAACCTTTTTTTAAAAAAAAAAAAAGATGAAAACAAAATCATGATAAACTTTGTAATAAGACTTGGACTCTGCTATGCTTAACCTCTCCATTTTCATAAATCTATGGTTTTTCAAATAGCCTATTTATATAATCATATTATTATCTCAATCATACAAATCCCCTACATTAACGTTTGTTAATTTCAAAAGATCAGCTAATATAGCCAAAATATCATTCCAAACGAAGTCCAATTTTGTTATGAAATTGATTAGTTGGTTTTTTTTATCAACTCCGCTGGAAAATATATTCAAAAATACTCTCCATATGTTGGCAGCGTTGTTCAGTTTAGAAACGTAAGTATTTATCTCACCCAGTAAATATTCCTTCTCACCTGAGACTGTATTGTCGACTTCATTGACTACACAATTCACAACTCTTTCTATTAAATCCTCTATACCCATATCACTGTTATGAAAAAAAACAGTTTCTAAAAGCATGTTGCAATATTCGATATTGAATTCATTGATATTCAGTGCTTTTAGTGTTTCCTGCAAAACCCTTTGAAAAGTAGAAGAATATTTCAGTAACGCCTTGAACAAAAATAGCATATCTGGAGAGCTATCTAGTAAATCGGCCATGTTCTCAGCTTCTGGGTTGTTAACAGAAAATAAACTTGAAACTTCATTTAAATAAATAAAGTCAGGATTCTGGCTTTTGCTTTTTAAGGCCTCTTCAAATATAAACAACATTGTTTTATTGCAATTCTCGTCTTTTATAAACACTTCAAATGAGTTCATTGTCACCATATTTTGCCAATTTTGAAGTAAGCTCTTGATTTGAACACTTAAACATTTTAAAATAATCATTTTAGCTTGCTTTAAAATCTGACTGGATGAAGTTGATACAGAAGGTGGAAGTGAAATAGTTTTGATTGAGTGTGATAGCAACTTCAAGCAAAAAACTTTATCATTGCTCAAAACTGAAACAAACGTGGGTGGAAGCAACTTGAATTTCTCGTTTATATTCATGTTTGACTTGGAAACAAAGCTATAATCAAAAAACTCATCTCCTTGCATATTGAAAATAGTTTGAAGCCTGAGAACCAACTGTAAAATTTTATCATCATTATTAGCTGCTGCTATATAGTCATCAGACTGCCAAAAACTACCTGAGTCTCGGTTTTTCTTGTGCTTTTTTTCATATGTAGATAATTCCTTTTTTGTCAGTAAATGCACTACTTCAGAAGCAATATCTTCTTTAGTACTCGCAGTATGCGTGAGCTGCTTGTAAATAAAATTGTTTGCTTTTATAGCTTTAAACTTCAAACTGGTTGCATCTTTATCTTCCGCTTTGTCAGATTGGGTCTTATGACCTTGCTTCAACTTGTCTAATTCAGATAAAACAATGTCAAAAATGCATATTTTAAAAAATCGTCTGTTTATTGTCAAAAATTTGGATTGTATTTTAATAAGAGTTTCCAATAGAGCAAGGTTGTCAATAAAAAAGTTTGTATCCACTACTAGCTCAAACAAAAACTGGGTATTAATATATGACGTCCCCGTTAGAAGACCAACCTCTGGGTTTTCAGTACTTCGATTGTTATTTCTATAATTTGGTCTGTCGGTTGTAGAAAAATCCATGGGATCATCTGCACTATGAAGAACACTGTTATAATTATTCTCTGATACATGGCTTTCAACATTATATTTGTACCCCTCGGTTCTATCACTGGTCTCTGCGTTTTGATTTTCTAAGCTGGACATTATGTCATCACTGTCTTGTTGCATGGATTCGGAGTTACGATAGCATCCTAATATATCTTTAAGAGAAGGATTCCCCTTTTCAGCTTTCTTATTTTTCTCTGTGTTTTTGAATATCTCGGTGCTGGATTCAGAAGACTGTTCTTTATTTCTTTTAACCTCTTTGCCGTTGTGTCTGTTGCCTTTTTTTGCATTCTTCTTTTGGCTTTTATTTGCCATTAGCTTATTATACAGCTCATCATTTATATCTTTAAACTCATTAGTCTCAAAATCTTTCATTTCTATAAGCCTATTGGATTGTCCATATGTTGACAATCCTCAATGTGGAAAGGGTATTTTGGTTTCTTTACGATGCTTCATTTAATAGTATTATATGTATTTTCTTAATTACCATAGTGCAAAAAATGCTCCTGGAATATGGCACAAAAAAATATTCACGTGATCGCTACCGTGTGTGATAAGCTTCTTTAAAACACACTATTAAACACTAACAAAGAGTATTAAGATCTGCATTGGTCTAAAAAAGGCACTGTATAGTTGCAGTATATCGTTCTTATTTATTTGGCACTTATTTTGGCCCAATAACATTTAAAAAATTGTACTTATAAGTACTGTCTATCTTTGCTGCATAGCTCTTTAAAAAGGAAATAAGCAAATTTCAATAAGCGACATCAGCACATTATACATCATGTGTAAGATGTAATTGCATCTCAAAACTGTACAGTAAAATATGTATCACTACAGGGGCTTTTAAAATTTCAGTAAGCAAGGTTCGGAGCTTTTTTTTATATATGAAGATTCCTCTAAATTTCTTTATTATCACGCTTTGCTGCTTGTTTTTCTCTAGAAATCATGAAACATTTTACTCAAGTGCAATCACAGTTAATAAATATCAGATCTAACATCACTAATAAACCATGCTATACTTTTTCAGAAATAAATGGACTTTTCAATTCGTTTCTATCATCAATCCTAAAACCACTTCAGGAACGACATATCACAGTTAGGTTAGTTTCACGCTGTGCCATAGGTCATGTGACTTTTTTTTTTTTTAAAAAAAACCCAGCAGTTCGTTTTTCTGAAAACCAAAAAAAAAAAAAAACACGAAGTTAAAAGAGTAAAGAACCAGCAAACATCTTCAAAACTATAACAAGGACAATATATTTTTAAAGCATTTTTCTTTCAAATATGGCTGAAGAAGTTTCAGAATCTTTTTCAAAAAAAAATTTGGATAAAAATACTGATTCTATTTCTGAATCGAACATCATTGAACTGGAGGTCCAACCAGCCACTGATGACGCTGTTCAGGTGATAACAGAGGACCAGAAATATAATGAAAAGGATATTGTTCCCTTTATAAAAAAAATTAAAGATAATGAGTACCATGTCATATCAATTTTTGGTTCTCAGTCATCAGGTAAGTCTACTTTGTTAAACAGTCTTTTTAAAACTAAGTTTCAAACTATGGATGAACAAGTGAAAAGAGGACAAACAACAAAAGGTATATGGATGAGTAACAGGGTTATTACTAGCAAAAACAAGAATTTGTTAATTATGGATGTCGAAGGTAGTGATGGTGTTGAAAAATCAGACGACAAAGATTTTGAAAGAAAGGCATGTCTTTTTGCTTTAAGTTCTAGTGAAGTTTTGATAATAAATGTGTGGGAACACCAGATAGGTTTGTATCAAGGAAATAATATGGAATTGTTAAAGATTGTTTTTGAAGTTAATCTGCAACTATTTCATGGTTCTAAGAATGATCATAAAGTATTATTACTCTTTATAATCAGAGATCACATAGGGATGACACCATTGGAGTCTTTAAAGGCAACAATGTGTGCAGAATTAGATAAAATGTGGGAACAGATTAAAAAACCACAAGATATGATTGAATCGAAATTTACAGACTTTTTTGATCTAGAATTTAAAGGATTCTCTCATTTCTTTTTACAGAACGAAAAGTTTGTTGAAGACTGTGACGCCTTAAGAGAAGAATTTGATTCTGAGACTATTTTTAAAAACGATACTTATAAACTAAACAAGAATCTTCCATTGGACGGCTGGGAGCTTTATAGTCAGAATTGTTGGAATGTCATTAGTAGTAGTGAACAGTTAGATTTGCCAACACAGCAGATCTTAGTATCCAAATTTAAAACTAAAGAAATCTCTGAGGAGGTCTTTGAAAAGTACAAAATCGACGCACAAAAGAATTTTGAGGATATTGATTGCACTCAACTCTCTAATTACATGCAAGAAGCTTTAGAAAATTTTGATGAATTAGGTGGTAGATATACTGAAGCCGTCTACTTAGATGAGCGGGTCAGTTTATTGAAGAGGATGCAGCAAATAAACTATGATGCTTTAAGCAATGATCTAAATGAGCAAATTAATCAAAATGCTATTTTAAAGAGCTTACAGGCCAAATTGTTAGATAAAAAGGAAATAAAGCTAACTCCATCTTTTGTTGAAAGAAGTGAAAAGGTTAAAAAATGTTTAATAGTTGACTATAGCCAAACCACAAGTGCCTTCTTCAAACTGAACGTTATCAACGATGACAACAATGAAAAATTACTTCAAATTTTTGACTCTCATATTACCAAACTTTTTGAGGAAGAAAACAAAAAAGAGTCTTTAAAGATTTTGAAGAAAATCAACAAGGATTTGACAAAAAATTTAAATGAGTACTTAGAAATAGTTGTTTCTAAACCAGAGATTAAATTTTGGGATGGTCTTAAAGCTTTCTATAATGATACGCTTTCTTCTTTATTAGCACAATATAAAACTTCAACTGAAAGCTATAAATTCCCATTGAATTTTGATGAAAAGGAAAATAAAGAATTTATTATCAAGCTAGCTAGATCTAATCAAAAAGCTTTACTAAGTTCAATAACTGAGTTAAAATCTGTTCAGAGATTGGCTTTGATTTTGGAAGAACAGTATAAAAACATTTTTTTGATTGATGTCGAAAGTCAAACTCCAAGATTTTTTGAAAACATGACTATATCTCAAATGGAAGCATTGGATGTAAAATGTAAACTCGAATGTGAGGATTGGTTGCAAGTTTTTGCTAATGGGTGTGATTTTAATTCTTTCAATGAAGATATTTACAACGAATTCTTTGAATCAGGTGTTTTATATGACAGCAGTGACGACGATGAATCTGATTACGATTCTAGTGGTGATGATGATGGATTCGCTAAAGACAACATTTTAAGTGATATAAAAAAAATCAAAGTCCTAAAAGAATTTAACAAAAAAATTCAAATAATAAACTTACAAACAAAGAGAACCATTTTACAGGCCAGATCAAACACCAAAATTCCGACTTATATCTACGTTTTATTGTTTGTTTTAGGGTATAGCAAAATCATTTATGTTTTGAAAAATCCACTTTGGATTTTGACAATTTTGATACTAGGTTCAGCTTGGATTTTCATTCACAGATCTGGTCAGTATCAATTTGTCTATATGATTGTTCAAAAATGGATCGGTATGGTTAAAGAGATTTTTATAGCAAAACTGAAGGAGTTTTTGGATAGTCAAGAATCCTCTACTATCAATTCAAGTGAATCCTTTGAAATGAAAGACTTGGATGAAAAAGAAAAGAAATCTGAATAAACTTTTTTAGATTTTTAAAGATTCATCTTTTTTGTATTTATATATGACTTTTAAAACTTTCTAGTATTTATATTTAAATTGAATAATTTCTTTGCTATAACATTTTACAATCGAAAATAACTACAAAAATCTGTTGTGGTATTTTTTAAAGCTTCTAGTTTCTGAGAGTCTAGTGGTAATCTATGTATGTTAAACCCAATATTTTTGGATGTAGGTCTGGAATCATCTTTGTATTGGTTTTTACTGGTAAAACAGCAAGCACTGTTTTCATTTGTTTCCGCGATATCACAATGTTTAAATTCTAGTTTCTTATCTTTGGATAAATCTATTTCTGTCATTGAGTTATTAGTTATAATTTTAGGCTTTAAATATTTTTCAAGAACATTACTTCTAGTAGTTGATTTTGAAGTTTCAGTCTCATCTTCAGAAGTATCATCAAATATCTTGAAAATTAAAGTTTCCCTTTTCTTATTTTTCTTTTTTAAACTTTTAAAAGTTTTTGTTTGTTTGTAGTTGTTGTCAAAGTCCCCCAATAAACTCAAATTTTTATACTTATATGGTGTTTGATTTTCTTCAATGCCTTCAGCTAATAATTGTTGTATTTCTGCATCATCTAAAAAAGGAGATTCACTCCATATAGGATTAGCTTTATTATTTCTTCTACTTTTAAATAAATTTTTTGATTTAATTTTTTGAAAAACCCTTTTTGAATTTATTTTAAAAGATTGGTTTTTCTTTTTGCAGTGTATTTTAAACTTTATTACATCCTCATATATGTTCTTTTTTAATTTAGAAACAATTCTTTTTGCTTTAAACAAAATAATTCCATTTGTCGCGACAGAAACAGGCAACAAAAAAGGCAATAATGCTGGAAGTAATGGTGGAAACACTGTTGCTGTGGTAGCTAAAAACATAGTTGATAACACTGCTGTGCAACCAATAGACGTATAAAATGTGTTTTTGTAAACTGATTTCATGTTTTTTTTTTTAGAAGTAGAAAGATATGAACTCTTTTTTATATTTTTTTTCTTCCATGGTAAACATAAATAATTTAAATTTTTTCCTGTAGTATTTGTCTTTGTTTCTAGTAAAACGGATGATCGTATCGCCTGTTTTTGACCATTTTTGGTCTCTAAAGCACATTTCTTTAACTGTTCTTGATTATTAAAATTCAATTCGAGATCTGGCAAAGCATTCTTTTTTTGTGATTCCGAATTTTTTGGACGTAGCTGTTGCAAAAAGCTTACGTTAAAAAGTTTAATATTTTCCTTGTTATTATTTGTTTTGTTATTTTCCTCACATTTGAAAGCTGCCTTGCTTTCATCATCAGGTTGTTTAGGGTTTATAGAATTTATGTATTTGAGAATAGGTTTGTATCTTATCTTGTAGTCATGGTTCAAAGTTCCATTTTTGTAGTGTTCGTTAAATTTTTTCCAGTCAATATTATCATCAAAAGGGTTGGATTTTGAAAAATTGTATAGTTGGCTATTATTTCTGCTTTTTCTAAACTCTTCATTATCAAATTTATGTGGAACGTATTCATTATATTGCACATTACAATCTCTAAGACTAAAAAAATTCATGTTTTCTGATCAATTAAATAATTGAAGTTAAAACCAAAGATAAAAATTAAAGATTATAACAAATTTTTTGTTGGTAAAGTGTGCTTAAGATTCCCTCTTTTAAATTTTTGAGTATCAAAAATTACAAAATGCTATATACAGCATTTATTTGAATTGATTAAAAGTACTTTGTTGTTATATCCGACATATTTAAATAGCAAAACTTTTCAACCAAGTTTACAAAAATATTTAAACAATTATTAAGGGAGGAAAACCCCCTCAAATCATAATCTGGTCTAAAGTTAACGGCCTTTAAGTATGCCTTATTAAAATGTATAAAAATTTACTTTCGACTACAAAATAATAAGAACATTCATAACTTTTTGTTGGCATTCTAATAGGCATATTACCAAATGTACCAACAATGCTAATGTGCTTAGAGCGCGTGCATAGTTGGGTACATATTTGTATCTTTTGTTTCAAAGTATAAAATGAACAATGGTTCAAAGGTTATATCATATACATTATCATAAATGAACTGATTCACAAAATCTGGATTTGTTATTAAGTTAAAATATTTAAAGTCAAAAAATAAAGAAAAACCAAGATAGTTTTATGGTGATAGAAATATCGTACTTATTAGCATGCCTTGTATGTTTAATTTAGTTTTTTTTTTTTTTGGAATGTTAAAATCCATCTAATATTATCTAAATATTTTAAAAAAGTTTTGCCATTTTTGGAAACTTTTTTATTATCGTGATTCGTTAACTTTTAGATAATGTATTCTTTATTTTTGTTTTTTTTTGTTAATTGTTTATATATATGTCTGTATTTAAAGCTTAAAGGAATTCTATCCTGATAGTTAATAAAATGTCTAAATGAACAAGGATAGCAAAGATACAAATATACTTGAATAAGAAAGTGTATTTGCACTGTTTTTACTTTTTGAAGTTGAAGTACTTCCAGTTGATGTAGAGGAGGCAACCTGAGAGCTTAAGATTGATGAAGAGGTATTTGAGCCAACAGCGTTCCAAGATGGCAAAGCACTATCATCATAAGATCCATCCCAGCAAAAATCTGAAAAGCATTTCTCACATTCAGATGTAGTATTCAAGCCCAATCTTTCTTGAGATCTTCGTAAGATAGCACATGAAATACAGTAATCATAACCGTCGTATTCAGTTAAATTGTTATACGAAATTACCTCAAATCCATTTTGAATCAACTGCAATCTCTCTTCGGAAGAGTAAGACATTTTAAATGTAGAAGTATTGCTTTCGGTTGAATATTCACTATTTGGAATGTAAATTATCAACGGTGGGATGTAAGCTAAGTCTGTCAAGTTAGAAGCATTGCACCCAAAAAATGTTGGTCTTTTATTTAGACCCTTGTTAACAAAAGTTTGAGCATCAGGAACATACGGAAAGGCCAAATCTGATCTTTGTAATCCAAATTGACGCTCGTATGTAGAAACTAAAGATAATCCAGCTGGCCAACAAGCTTCTGTGTCGCAAGAGTTATCTAGAGCAAAAATGGCGTCTAATTCTCTTTCCTGCTGTAACAGTGGAACTAAAGGAATATTTTCACCATCTTCCCCACCATCACCTAAATATAAAATTTTGTTGTTGGTAATACTTGCTGAAGAACTCATTTTATCAGTAACATTACTAAAGGAGTTTTGAGATTCATAAAACGGATTTGGTGCCCAGATAGAGATATCATCATACTCGTTACTCAAATCATGCAAATAATCGCTAGCTAAATCTTTCACTAAAGAAGAGAGGGAGGTAGAGTTTATGCGAAGCAAAAATTCGTTGAAAAGGGAAGAAGAAGTGCCTAAAATAAATGGAACACTGTCTAATCCAACAATACATGTGTCAGAAGTAGGGCTGCCATCTTTAACATCAGTACCGACATATGTTATATTGGCAAAACTGTTAACAGTTCCATCCCAAGAACCCATTTCAAAGGCATTAAATTCAAAAAGAGTATTGTTAGTGTTAACAACTTCTATTCCTGGATATCTACTGTCAGCTACGTGAATTGGAAATGGCATTTCTGCATGCTTAAATGCATCGTAATTAGCTAGGTCATTAAAGTTCATTGCACCCCACATACCATGACCTTTTTTATTCGTTAATGTTGGGAAAAAATCTCTTGTTAGGGCTAATCCCCAAACATCAGTTAAACTGATATTAAAACCAGCAGCTTTTTTAGCATGCACATCATCACTAATATTTTCCCAAATGTCAACGTCATAGACAATGTTGTCTCCACTAGGATCGACGATAGAATCTGATATGTCCCATATTGGATTGTCAAGAGAGGAATTGTAAGTCTGATCAATTATTTCTTGAACAGAAGTCCAATTGTTGAATGCTAAAGTTCCTACAAGCCAATTTCCACCTGAAAGGCCGGCTAAATAAGTAGTACCTTGTAAAATACCTCCCAGACCATTTTTTGCTCCATTTGTAGTTCTGTTATCCAGTCCTGAAATTTGGCCTGCTCCACATAGCATCGCTCTGTAACCACCTCCTGAAGCTGCAACACCAATTCTTGGCAGTCTGGAATCAGAACTGTTAGAATTAAAAATTTCATTGATTAAACTGGTACCTTCGGATGAGTTTCCTAATTTAGAACTTATCCATTCTTGCAAAATAGGTTTTGTTATTATATCTCTTTTTTTAAGCCAATCAGATTCTGCAGTTGATAAACCTACAGCGTCTCTAATAAGATTAAAATTTGCAGGACATGTAACATTTGCAGGCGTATAATCATTATTTGGTGACCACGCATTAACTGAGACAGTTAGCAGAATCAGTAGCTGTAAAATATCGAGTACTCTCGCAGTAGCAGAAGCCATATCAAGAAAATACTAAGATTAAAATA
This sequence comes from Hanseniaspora lindneri, assembly GCA_019649525.1. Lineage (NCBI taxonomy): Eukaryota > Fungi > Ascomycota > Saccharomycetes > Saccharomycodales > Saccharomycodaceae > Hanseniaspora > Hanseniaspora lindneri. Next base: position 81,005 of record JAFNJT010000042.1, read on the forward strand.
TTTTGGTTTTTTTATAATTTTAAACTTTACAAATTAATTTTAAACAAAGATGAAAAATAGAAACATGTTAAATATTATTAGGGATTTTACGTAAGGTTTGTCCGAGTTTTTGAAAAAAAAAAATTCGCTATATATTTTTTTTTCTACGAGTTAAA